>VNWY01000101.1:0-86927 GCA_009869845.1 Pseudachorutes palmiensis | reverse complement strand
AGAAACATTAGAGCTGTCACTGCCAGGGAATGTAAATGATAATTCAGTTCAGTTGGGTGGAATGAAAGTGTTACTGTCCCCAGAAATCAGAAATCCCCTGCAAGTCAATTCTGCTACAGAGATGCTTCAAATTTTGTTTTGGTCGAAAAGGGTCGTCGGGTTTCGAAAATATAAAAAGAGCATAGCAGCGGCGGCAGTAGTTTTGGTTAGAACTTCGTCGAGTTGTATTAGACTTTTATCCAATTCTCCGGGACTTCAGCTGGAAGGGGGAGAAAGCATGGAAGGCATTTTTCGAATCCCAAACATCTATTTTCATCCCGCCTGACGGCTCATAACGTTGTGTATTACTTGGTAACGAGGATCTCCAAAGGTCCATCCGTCTCTCAACAAAAGGAAAGAGCAGAAAGGCAATGTTAATGGAGTTCTACAACTCACCGTCGCCACTGCCGCCGTCGTCGCAAGTACTGCTGCAAAGTACTGAAAGAAATCGTGTATACAAACAATATATGTCTTTCTCCATTCTTCCCTTTGGCCGCCCTTTCCACCATCATCAGATGCCTTTAGAAGATCGACGCTGTTCCCTTTTTATACACATATTCCTTCCCTATAGCCCTGCTTTGACTCCGTCCATTGCAACTCCATCATTCTCCAATGTATATTTGACTTTGCCTCGATGACAGACAAAAGAAGCTATAGGGACTTCTGCCTAGTTATCATTTTGGCCATTGGCAAAGGTTTTTGACGGTGACAGTCCCAGGCGGCAGGGACCCTATTTAAGCGGACAAAGGATATCCACAAACAGCTTTCAATTAACCTAAGTAGACCGAACCGAAACTCTTAACTATGTTTACATTTTCTGATGTTTCCCGACCATCGATCCCTAAGCACGTATGAAAAGTTTTTATGTATTTTTGCATGGATTTTTGCGATGAACAAAAATTACAGCTTATTTGGGATGATAAGGAGTCCATTCTGGAGTCAGCACTAAAATTACTACGCCGTTCTCAGGTGTGCTGAAATTATTGATTTCAAAGCCAAGGAAGTTGGGAACATACACTGTTCTTGATTAAATTATACAGATATAGATTAGCTGCTGGACGTATGGACAGACCTATGGGGAGTTTGTATGAGGTCCTTGTTGATAAATTACTGTCCCTACCACTTGCACGATATAAATCATGGCTGTCTCACTCACCTTGACATGAAAATATGTCCCAAGCACGCTACCTCTAATGATTTTTCGGAGCATTATTAAATGGAACCCCTTTAGAGATGTTCCCAAAGGAAATGCTTTTTTACCTTTATTCCATTAACCCCGCACCGCTTTTCTAAATATTGGCGATAAACGTTGCGCCACACGAAGTTTCCTCAAGATGTCACTCTCTGAAGACGTTATACAATCTTGTTTGGTTTTATTAAGGTAGTTTAAAATGCTGAATCATTTGCAAATCCAGATCCCCCTACTACATGAGTTTAAGATTAGATGGTTAGGATATGACGGGAAGTAAGATTTCTGTGGTTATTATTTCTAGTCTGATGGCTCTGTAGACACTTCATCCTATTATTATTATTGTCCCCCATTACTTTCTCCCCATCTTCTCATTTGACTCTGCGGAGTGCCACATTATTGAGAAGCAGAGGAAGAAGGGGAGATGCTAAAATTCTATAAAACTAATAATTCATGCAGAAACTTTCCTCTTTTATTCATCCCTTCTTCACCCCTTTACCAGTTCATCTTATGCAATTCCAAAAAGTGCAGTAGCAGCTTCAGAATTCAATTTAAATGATACGCATCTGCTCCTTCGAAGGAGGTTCAGATTCAATAAACCTGAAGGAACGGCACGAAGGAAGAAAAGAAATGAGGATAATTCAGTCGTACATCTCCATAAAAATCCTCTGAAGTCACTCAAGTACAGAGACTCCAAGACATGAAAATCATGAAAATTGTGTTTTCCAGCTGCGATGAAGGAAGGAGGCGCAGTTGGTTGTGGACCAACCCCTGCAATCGTTCGAAGGACCCCCTTGTATAAATAATACATTTATTTTAGAAAATAAGAAAGTGGTGCTGTGTAACGGCCTATGGATCAAGAAGAAGCAAAAGTTTTCAAATTCTTTCGTATGAAATATGCAATACGAAGCAGGGGGTGAGTTTCTTGGAGAGAGAAAGTCCTACAGGGAAAAGGGGACTGGCTACCCTTACCTCAAATTAAACCTTTTCCCTGCGGTGTCATAGGGAAAGATGGTGCAATTAATTAGAAACTTCCTTTGCCCTCGTAGGAAAATATTGCTTAGAGGCTACCTCAAAAGTCAAAGACAGCGGACTCATAATATTAGAAAGCACCAGGACTTTCCCTAACTTTCATTCCGCTCGAAGATAAGAAAGTGCGGTCATGTAGCTACTACTATTATAAACGAAGGGCTTCGAGTCATACTCGGAAATTCTTTGTGCTCACAACTTTCAACTTGTACATTTTAGTTCCCCCTATTCTTCTGGCGGATGACATTGGTAATGTTTTACTCATTTGTAATTATTAAACAGTCGAGTGAACTTTGGAAGCTGCGTAAACTTGGAAAGAAAACCTTTCAGCTAATTAGAACCGGATACGTAGTTCACTATCCATAGCCATGTTTGCACACAAGTAAACTTGTACACGACGTACAGTAAACAGAAACAAATGCGTCTCTGTTTTTAAGAAATGAATTTTTAAAGAATAATTTTCACATTTCCGACAGAGTTTTCATTTTGTAATAGATTAGTTTTCAAGGTAAGTCACCTGGAAATAGCCTTGCTTCCGGCCCTTGGCCATTACTAATTAAAAACATTACTCTCCCAGAGCCCAAGAGGCAGTTTGTTAATTTTGGGGACTACACAACCGAAAATTTAATTAATTTTTTACTTCAAAAATAGAAATGATTTGAGCGTAATAAAGGTCTAAATAATCAAATTCTCAGTTAGACATTAGATTTACACTAGGAAAAACAAATGAAAAATATTTTTAATTTGCGCAAAAACGAATCAATTTATTGATTTCCTGTTTTTAATAATTTCAGGCATTGTGCATTCTCAACTTTAGATGCATCTAAGATTGGACAAAATAATTCGCCTCCGACGACATTCCAATTGAATTCAATTGATAGATAGCCCGGAAATGTGTTGGTTTTAATTGAAATAGAGTTTCGGTGAATAATAGCAATTCACTTGCACTGTTATTTACAAACGGGCTGTATTTTCCTTTCTCACGCAGTGCTGGGTAGACAACAAACAACCATTCCAGCACAAAATTGCACTTTAATTTGGCAATAGACAAATTCGGTGGCTTTAATGAGGGTTTTATTCTTCGTGGGTGGTTCCATTGTGCAATTGGAGTTATTAATCAAACGGTTAATAAAATCAATGGATCCAAGTGTGGTGACCATCTGCCTGGTGAACTCCAATCGACGTATAGTTTGCTGTGGCGGTTGCCATTCAAATGTTAATGTCGCCTGTGCCAGTGAAAAGTGGAGATGACAGGACAGGACAGTTATGAAAAAACTCGCATCCATTTCTCCTTTGTATTTATTGTCCTGATTCCCCCCACAGATATTAATGAAGTGATTTGAAAATGGCTTGGTTGAAAAAATGTACATTCTGGCCTTGTGAGAACTAGGCGGTCCCGAATAGAATAAATAGCGTAATAATCATAATAAGGACAAAAATGGTCTTTATTTTGGTCCCATCGTGGCGGACTAGAGAGCTCACGAGTAAAGATTTCCCTAGTGAGATATTAGTGTTGATTAAATTGAGTTTCCTTCTTTCTCATTGTTAAAATTTAATCAGACGTCTCTTCCACTTTCTCCAAAGTTTTTCTTCCTAATTCTTCTTATTCTAAAGACCATGGGATTTAAAACATTGACATAACCACTGTCTAATTTTGAAATATAATGAGTCCCTCCCTGTGGTGGATAAGTAGCGGGTGTCCCAGTACAATGTTGAATCAGTGCTGCGTCAACGTCGTGACAGACGAAGATGGATGAAAGTTTTTGATTACGTGACCCTGCACCCTATCAGTTGCCTTAACAAGACAGCCTGGTCCAAGACTCTTTGCGATTCCATCATACTCCGAAGGTTATGCTGATAAAGAAAGCGTAGTGACAAAAAGAATGGCGATCCACTCCAGCCACCGCCGCGGTGGTAGTGTTCAAAGACAAGGAAAGTTACAGTATTGACAGAAAGAGAAAAGAGTTTCTATTGAGCTTTGAAGTAGTCAGTAGATTGCACACCGTAGCATTTTTAGAAACTTCTTTTTGTTATCTTCTCTGAGCTTTGCTTCCTCCATTGTCTTTCAATTCTGACCCACTTGGCTTAGTTTTCCTTTTATTCTGGAATATCTGTCAGGGACAGTGGGGAGTATCCTATAAAAATTTTTGCAGGGCAAAGAATGGACTTGTTGAGGCAAGTAAAATCAAAGTCTAGGGTATTCGAAAACCAACTTGATGGCAGAGTGTCATAATTCTGAGGCTGATATAAAAATATATTAAATGTCATTTTTATTTTTTCAAAGCAACGCTTCTGTCATCCTCACTTTCACCAAAGGGTGTACGGAAGGTGTGAAGCTATATGCATTTTATTACCAAGCTGTTAAGGAGGGAAAGCATAACTTGTGGTTTACGATGTTATTAAAGCATGCAGTGTAGGGTGTAATGAAATCAACAGTTTGTAAACAGCCAATTTAGGTTTGCATTTTATGACGGCAGTTATAATTCGGTAAAGAATATTATATGGCCTACATGCACATATCTGTGGAATTATACTGCCACTTTAGTAATACTTTAACTACATGTCGCAGGAATTTTTATGAGCCTTTTGTTGGTAGAAAGAATGATGGAGATTGAGTTATAACACTGAAAAATGATGTATCCGGCTTTACTGGTTGTTACTTTCCAATTCAACTGCTTGCGGTCATTGACACATATTTTAGATAATTCAAAAGTTGTTACATTGCATGTTAAGAAAACCTACTTGCATGTGCCATTTCAATGGGTAAAAGTTTTAAAATTAATTGAAGGAACCATTTAGGCTGATAAGCACATGGTCACATGGCATGCAGAATTATTACTTTTTCCATTTCAGAAGCTTTTCCAGTCTGCAAAAAAAGTGAAATATGATCTGGGAAAAGTGCATTGTCAAAATATTTTGTGATTGATGGAAAGGTAATTAAAGTCTGTATTTCTTGTAGTCGTAGTGGACTCATAAAAATTAGTAGTTAAATGTCAACCTTGACATGTGCTCTAAATGCATTACTTTACGCGAAAAATGGCCAAGAATTGTAGCATTGTTATGGTGTCACATTTTTATAAATAGCGACTCATATTCTACGTGTTTTTCCTTTCAAATTTTGGAAAATCTTGATATTAAAATCCCTTGTAGAAAAAGGACCTTTGCCTTTGGGGAAAGCGTGTTGTTCGTATCAGTAAATATTTTTAACGTGCATGTTTGACTTTCTGTGTATACACAAAAGCGTAGGTGCATGAAAAATTCTCTTTCCAGACGTTATTTGTATACAGTTTTGTAAAGTCCACTATAGCACTATAACACAGAGAGTGAAAGTAGGGAAAGTCAGATTACATTTTCAGTCCAAAATAGCAAAGATATCATTAGGCGTTGCGTGCATGGTCCTATATCGGCAGAAGAAAAAGGGAAAGGTATTGATTTCACTAAAATTATTTGTGCTACCTTAACTACTGGACTTTTAGCAGAATATTTTAAAAATCGAAATAAATTCTACATTTGTGTTTATATACGACACAGTAATGAGGGTGTCTAAAAAAGGTTTATTTTTCTCTGGTAAGAATGCTGTGTCTTGCTGCAGTACGCGACTCATTCCTGACAATTTGGCTTCAGGATTTCCGATACTTGTGACAATGGAGCAATTGGTGTGCCCTTATGTGTGCATAAAGTGACTTATGGTTCAATCCTTTTTCTTCTCCCCTCCCATTCCTCGCTTATTGCTGTGTATTATTAGTTCGAATTTGGTAGAAATAAGGGTTTCGGAACGCATCTGCTGAAGACGGAAATATCCGTGGCAACAATACCAATAAATGTAATAATGGGGCGTGTGCAATCCATTGTAGCTTCTGAAGACATGTAGGTGCATTGAATTGCACAGGGGAAAGGAGTAAAGGGAGCATTCCATCAGAAAATTCCGGTGGTGGTGGCATTCTAATTTGTCGTCGTAAATGTCCTCAGCGAAGGAGTTCATGGCGGCAGTAGCATTCAGTCGCCCATGCTCATATTTCCCTCCATTCTGGTCGTTAACATTCTCCATTTTAACATCCATCCGGACGACAACGGGATTGAAGGGGAATGAAAATTCTCTGATCTAATTTCAACGGAAACTAGAAAAAGTCTGCATATGGCAAGAAGGGAAGAATGAGCAACACAATAGATTTTTCGTTGAACCACCGGAATGACATGTCACTTTTGTTGCCATTACTACACTTGGACGTGGACGCTTTGGGAATATACCGATTGCCTCTTGTAGCTATGGAACTTGTATTTTCTAAGAAAGGCATGATGGATGGCAGGGATGAAATTAGGATTAAAAATACATAACACGCAGTGTCATGTAATAGGCTTCCAGCCTTAGGGTCAACGGAAGGGAAAGTCTATTCACCTCCGGCACTTGGAGAACCCTTTGTAGGAAAGAAAAATTGATCATCATTTGTCGCAAAAATTCCTTTGTGATAGCTAGAGGAGACTCNTCCAGCCTTAGGGTCAACGGAAGGGAAAGTCTATTCACCTCCGGCACTTGGAGAACCCTTTGTAGGAAAGAAAAATTGATCATCATTTGTCGCAAAAATTCCTTTGTGATAGCTAGAGGAGACTCCTGCTTGTTGCCATTACGTCACATCCAGGGTATAATTTATTAACCAACTAATCCAACCCCAACTATCCACGCAGCTTTATAAATCATTAATTAATACACGGCCGAAGGAGTTCTGGTTGTTTAGTTAAGACGCGTATGAGGAGTATTTGGAGTCATTTCAGTAGTTATTAGAATGTTTTGAATTGATGAGTTCAATTCTAATACATAAGAAATGTAAATAAGAACTGAAAACGCACAAAGTTTTGGCATTGAGAAGACTCTTGGAACCTTTTTCTAAAACTTTGACCATAACTAACATGTATGAGTATGTAAATTTGACGTGTCGTCGGTAAGTTATAATATAAAGTATTCCGCCAGTCCTCTACTCTCTATATCTGCATTTAGAAGTGGAGCCGTTCATGGCAAACGACGACAGACAGCATGACAAGTCCAATCCTCGATATGGTCCACAAGAGAAGTGTACGAAAAATATATATAGAAAATCAAGCCTTTGTCTCTGTCCGGAAGTATCCTTGAGTTGAGGCCTAGAAAGACTCTTGCCCACTCTTGCGAATGGTGAAGAGGAGGAGAAAGTGGAGAAAGTAGTAAAAACATTAAAATGACAAAGGGCAAAAGTTATAAGGTGTCCTATATAAACTGGGACGACGACGGCAATAAAAGAAGTGTTTCGATCCGTCCGAATTCTGAAAGAAATTGAGCTTCTCCTGCTTTCTCTCTTCAAAAATTTTTGAGCCAATGAAACTCAAGCAAACTTCCTGCGAACATAAAACAGAAGTTGAGATTTTGGTTTTAATTTTTTTAACTTTTATCCGTCTCTAGGTGATAAAAAGCTCGGACGCTTGGTGGAGCCAGAAGTTTTTCAATAGAACGCGCACACAAACCAGGCGGATGTCGGAACAATTCGATATTAGAAACGCTTGAAATATGGAGCACACCTGGCGACAAAGTTTTCAAACTTTGCTAAAATTGTATGCAAGTTAGTGTTATGCAATTTGGCACAAAGAAAAGGAAATATTGCTAAAAGTGTCTGCATTAGGCATCCGGCAGCAGAATGGCGCCCACTCAAAGGTTAATGCAAGGGGTCTGTGAATGTCGCATGCGATTGAATATGTCTTTGTTACAACCCCTCCCTTGTGTCCCCATCACATCAGTTTACTTTAAATCCTCCTTTTCTCCGTGTATAATCCAATTGTCTTCAAGATTCATTACGAACAAGGATGTGAGAAGAGGGATGAATGCTCACATGATGGGGGATACAAGTCAAATCTTCCCTCCAATACAGCCCGTCCCTTGTTCATATTCCAAGAATCCAATTCCAACAACCCCAATTTCTACCACGAAAAAGAGGGGACTTCAAGATCATTAAGACACCCTTCCAGGAGTAAAATCCAGTGAGACCTATTCACGCCACACTCGGTAATCCTCTTGCTCAGGTTGGAAGAATCGTGTGATAGGATCTCATCTGACTTCGGAGCAATCAAGACTTTCACAGTCACAAAAAATAATTTGCAGTTTCAAGCTAACAGAAACAGGAGGGGGTAAATGTCGTGTAGTTTTTATTTAAAAAACAAATCAGTTTCGCCCTATTCGGAGCTCGATTTGTAACTTTTGATTTTTTTGTTTCTATATATACTAAAGCAAATCTGTAATAACAAAAAAGTTCAAATTGAATTTTTTTTGGGAAAACGTTTTCCTCCCTCCTACTCGGATTTAACTTAATTCCGTTTTCATTCTGAATCTGATGAGGCTGTCCATTCATTAATTTCGAACGTTGTCTGAAGGGAAAGTTGGCGCGAGGGAGGTTGATGTCTCTCCTCTGACTTATTGTGTGGGTTTAATCAAAATCCAAATAGCCAAGGAGAAATCAGAAATAAAGAGGCAAACTGGGAGTGGAGGGTGACATAATACGATTTAAACCTATTCACTCACTTCGTCTCCCCCTGGAAGCCAAGATCAAAATAAAACCCTCAAAAAATGTACACAGAGACAACACTTTCCCTAGAATGGTCGTTGCTGAAGGAGAAAGTATGGTGAAAGTGAATATAAAAATGGCATAAGTAATACCCCTCCTTGAGTGCTTGCCATTGCTTCAAGGGATGATGGAGAAATCAAGAGAGTGAGGATGTGAATTATTTTGGATTTGTGGAAAAAGGAGGGGGAAGTTCAAAGGAAAAGGACGAGGGGCCATTTTACTTTTTATTTCCTTAAGCCTTTGGAAATTGAAGATAATGGCCTCAGATATTTCACTTTCATGAATTTTTTAAATCCATTATAATCCCAACTGATCTATCCTCGGAGACCATGCACTTTGACAAAGCCAGGGGTATGGGTGGGTGGTATTTAAATTCTGTTAACTCTTAAGTTAAGAAACCTTTTCCTGTAACTTAATTTTGGACGAGATTTTGAAATCTTGCTTTCCAAGTCACTTCACGCTCCTCTGCAATTAAACTGTGGAAAATGGTTTACTCTCTGTGTTAATCCCAATTTCCAATGTGTAGGGTGACGTTTGGAACTTAATTACCCTCGAAACTTATTTTGCGGTGCCATCAACTGTCAAAAACTGTATAATCCATTTATCATTCTAATTTCCAAAGAAACGGGGCAGATGTGAGGGATCAGATAAAGCCTACTAGTTTGGGTTCTAATTGTATATGGGAGAATGCTAATACTCCACTTCAAGAAAATGAATGAAGACTCATCCTAAGGAGGCTAAGAAGAAGAATTTGAAATTTCAATTAGAGGAAAGCTCAACCTAAGTAGAATTAATGTGTTTTGATGACAAAAGATAAAGACGATGGGAAGAGAAAGCAATAATAATTTATGCATGGAATCCCCAACATGGAAAATCCAGAAGTTCTTCCCCTATTCTGCAAGAAAATAAGGAAAGCTCAGGCTTTTCTGCGGAGAGCTGCAAATCCAATGTGGGAACAGGATCTCAATTATCATATTATAAGATTAAATCAAGAAACAAAAGGAACTTGTACGGATTCAAGAAATTCGAAACAAGTATAAATATATATAATATTTGTTATTAAAAAAATAGACGTCTGAGGAATAGAGTATCTTGAAAGCAAGAAGCTGGAAAACTGGACCAAAAAATACAAGTTTTGAAAAGTAGAAATCTACGGAATGGCATTTATATCCGTCGTACTTCTTAGACTTCATATATGTGAACTACTTTCTCCCTACAAGGACAAGCTTTTATGTAACTTGCAAATTGAAGTTATAATATGATACGGATGAGGAAAAGGAGAAAAACTTTCTCAATTCCATTGGAGAAAGTATTTTGCTCAAGTGTTATGGCTTCTTTCGCAAGTCTTTTTTGAAAGTTATATACTTTCCCTATTGAATCTTTAATGTGTGTGCCACGAGTAGATGACACTAGTCCTGACTATGCTACCAGTTGGATTTCCAAATCCTACTTTGAACTTGGAAGTTTTTTGGCCTTTACCACGGACAATTAACCACCGAAATTACAAATCTGCACTCACACTCTTACTTTTTCGTTGCTTCAGGATTGACGGGGACACTCACTCCCCCACTTCCAGAAAGAGTCAAAGTTTTCCCCAGTCGTCCCGTTTTTTACTTATCCGAATTTTATCCTCTCTTTTATTCGTTTACTTTAAAAAGAAGTAGTGAGAGGGAAAGTTATGCTTATGTCCTCGTGTATCTACTCAAGTTTCATTGGAAGGCATTACAATTTCGACTTTCTCCATTGGAATGCCAAGAGGAATTTAAGAGGCAACTAACGACAGTTTCATTTTTATCTCTGTGTCTCCTCCGTCTCTTTCGATTTCAAGTTTCTATTTATTGTGACAGAACGGATTTTTAACCCATTTCGTCTAGTATTATGGTTCTGGTCATGAATCCCTTACAGTACATTTGACAAATATTGGTGTCACTCGGTTGTTACGTGGAGTCAAACATGGTTAAAGAGGAAGTCGAAGTATATCCGTTTCATCCAAAAATAAAATAACGCTTACTTCTTATATATTTTTAAAAAAAGGGGAAATTCCACGCCCTGCCTGAAGTAACATGGCTTCCGTAGTGGTGGTTGTCTTAAGTCTTGACAGGAGCATCCTTTGCCACACACGTGCATGAGCATTTGCTGTGATCAGCTAAAAGTCTTATTGGGCTAGTAGAACTTTGTCGATCTTATAGAGTTGAAAGTACCCTAGGATAATATAAGGAATGCCGTTTTCACTTAGACGAAAATTGCAAACCCAACTGTGAAATGAATAAAATGAATGTGGATGTCTCTGGAAAACTTTTTTTTTGTACGAGCATTACTCGGAACTTGGAATAGTAAAGGGTGGTTGATGTAAGGAGAAATACTTTCTGCAATGTTAACTTTACTTTTCATAAGATGGTAAATGTATATGCTGGAAAAAGTGAGAGGACAGAAAAAATTCCGTTTCCGTATGTAACTTAAGTTTTGCAATTCACTTCCGCTTAGAAAGCAATATTATACATTTTCCATGGTTGAATTTGGATTCTCCTGTTTCCTGCTTGCCTGGCTCTATGAGTGTGTGTTTAAACATATTATTATTACTTCACATTACTTATATGTTATTATTTGGAAGATATAGGTTTTGATACACAACACATAACACATAAACGAGGCTCCAGAAAAGAAATTCTGCAATGGAATGAGTTGAGGGAAAGTCCGAGAAAAGAAGAAAAAGGTTATTAAATGAGGCATTAAACTTCTGTCATTTCCTTCGCTGCTTTCAAACGACTCACAGTGTGGCAGGGCTGCTCCATTACTTTCATTTCTTTTCCTCTTATTTCTTTCCGACAGAGTTTTCTTTTCCCTTCCTATACGCTTTAGAAAAGATACTTGGGATAACTGGTTCATCAACTTTCTCCTATTCACATTCCATACGCGAATATTACTCTTTAAAAGCTACCACGGCTGGGGTAAAACTCTAAAGAAGAAAGTGGAGAAAGTATAAACGACTTCAAATTCTTTTCTCCTTGGCTTTGATTAAAAAAATATTTTAGGTTGAATGTGGACGTGAATGCTACCATTTTGAAACGATTGGAACCAATTACATGCTTCTTTTGTTTATTCTAGGGCATAAAACTTTAGATGCTAAAAACCAATTGGGCGAATTAGGAGGATAATAGGAACGGAAACCCATTTCAAGACAATATGACACCCTGTGTCTTGGGGTCATGCACGAAAAGTAAAACCGGATAAGTTAATGAAACCTTGGATCCAATTACTGCTGGATGTCGTCAGCCTTTTCGTCTTTGGAATTCAATTAGTTCCCGATTTTGACAACATCGATACAAATTCTAGCTGATGAGAATTAAGGTTCATCCAACGTCCCAACAAATATTTAGATAGTGTGCTTAGAGAGACTGGCTGCAATGACTCCTTCAGATTTACAGTGTCGCTTACCTAGAAATAAACAATGGATTTATGATTAGAGATTGCATCGAAGTTATTTTCCAAATTCGTCAGGTCGCTTTTGCTAAACTATCGAATGATTTATATTTGACAATCAATTATCGACACAGCACTACAATAATAAAGCAAAGGATAACCTTCAAATGAGATCATTAGGTCCAACAGGGTATCTAAATACCTTTGCATTTCTGCACGAAACAATTTACAGCAGTGATTCACGATTTGAAAAGGATGTACTAAATTATAAGTGAGTAATACAATTAGTCATTCATGGAATTCTCCGAAGTTATATTTTAAGGATCAGACTTAACAAACTACTGCATCATGATTTTTTCTTTATGGCTTCTAGATGAGGAAGGTAGAATGGCAGAAATGAAAAGTGTTCTGAACTTTATGATGTACGACCAAACGACTCCTAGTATTATCTGCGAGACCATTAATTTAAAGACAGTCGAGTCAGGATTCGAAGATGATTAATGCCCACCTCGCATTCTTTCGGGGATACCATTTCCACAAACTTCCTTCACTTTACTACCAAACGCTAACCGCTTCCGAATTCTGGCAATTGAATCTTTGTCTAAAAGTAGTGTAAAAACCTCAAAAACAATATGCTACTCATAGCCAATCAAACGACACAAAGCGTACCATTTCAATTTTCAATTCAGACACTTCAAATGCGCTGTCATTCCGTTCCTTTTAGAAGTTGAAATAAGAATTGATCTTACAAGAATGCATTCAAATTTTAGAGTGTCGGTCATTTATCTTTTAGGAACATTTGGCTATGAAACGAAAAGGTGGACAGCAAACAATCAGCAAAAGAGACAAGAGGAAAGATAAATTATACACATCATCGTAACTATAGTTTTCTCTGGCTTATTTTTTCGCTCATTAATAAAGGGTGTATAATAAGTTTGGTCCCAGTAGATTCTAGGCCATTGTTGTCATTGATATAACTTAAGGTGTATTGTTGGCCTGTAGAGAAGTGCCTTTTGTAATAGCCCTACAGGATGCACACATGATGTCGGCAGCAGCAGTTTCAATTCCCCCGCTTGCTCATGGCTACTACCATCCTGATGAACGGTATGTTACACGTCATCCAATTATGATTTACAACAAGTGACAGACGGGGAATGCTCAAGTATAGCTCCATCAAGTCCAAATGCATCTCCTCACCAAGTGGTGTTTGGATTCAAAACCACTTGCAGGAAATATTCAAAGATGGAAGACACACGGGTGTCGGTGAATCAAATTCTCTGAGAAATTGAATAATCCAGAAGATGTGGATGGCGAAGATAGGAAAGAATATGCAAATGAAGTGTGAGGAAGAAGATTTCCCCTTCCCCTTTGCATCATCATTTGAACACTGCACTCTACCCATACAAGGCTTTTACCCGGTGCAGGATGCAATTCTGAATGTTGACTTTGAATCTCTAACCACTGCTACACGGGAAGTAGTTTTGAACCGAAAAAGTCATTAATCTTTCATTATGACCCAATCTTAGAAGAAGCTATTTTTACCCTTACTCATCTTTGTGAAAGTGAATTCTTCCTTCTTGTTTTTTGTAATGGTAAATATGGAAATATAAGGGGTTGCCGATGTGAGTCGTTATTTGGAAAATCCCGCTGGAATCCTACGAGTGTAAAGCCATCATTACTCCATTCGTATTTTTTCAGACACACTTTGCTATAATGGCGTCACGACACATTGAGAGAAAGGGTGAATATTAAAAATTCCAACTCACGCTCAAAAATTTGCAATGCTGTAATTAAATTGAATCTCTCCCCATCCAGGCGCTTTGTTGAATAAAATGTATGAGTTTTGATACACTTTCAAAATTCAATTATGATCCAGTTCTACGTCGTCGTCGGTATAATCAAAATTACAAATGCGCTCATTTGGTTTGACACTTTTCGACAAATGATTCCAGAAAGGTTTCCCTTTAGCTCTACCTTGCAAGAAATTATAAAGTTCAATTCTTTACGAAAGATTTTCTTCGAACTATATAATTAAGCGTCTGACTCATCCGAAGGGTTTCGAAGATGACGCTTTGTTGATTATAGGCTTGTGACTATAACGTAAGGAACATCACCCATTTAAAAGCCTGTCGTAATCAAAATGCCAAGAACTGAGATGTGTAGTTTTATATTATTTTTTTAATATGACAATGGCAGAGGATGACTTTGCAGAGTTTTCTTTTCACGCTCCGCATAATTTTGTTCTTTTATCATTTCCCCATTGGAATGTCAACAGTGTTGAATGGTTTCATGGAACAATCGGACCAAAAATAACACTTCCAGTTCACACCTTTTATGTCCAATGACTATTTTTTTCAGTCCAATCAACTTTATTGACTGGTTAAAATTAGATATTTATAAAGAACGGGCTTCTGAAGGGAGCACACAATAGACTTGAGCTTGTCAATGTTCCAATCATTTTAACACAGCAAAAGATAACAGAAAATGGGATTGGTATTCATTCAGAAATCAAAATTTTGGTAATCTTCGTTAATTAAATAAAATTGGGGTTAACAAGCAGAGGCGGAGAGGGATGACGATGATGGATGGATTCCCGGAGTCGATGGAATTAGACAAGTCGCTGTAGTAAATAAGGCTAGAAACATTGGGCCAGTAAATTCCCACCAGAATGTCAAAACTACAGAAAATGAATAATAATTAAATTGTCAAAATTAAGACAAAGGACAATCTAAATAGGAGGAAAGAGGAGGAGACCTAGAGAAAGTCAACGCTAATTGTCTCTCCCTTCTGTTTAATTAACAGAAAGAATAGAGTTAATAATTGTGCTCTGAATTAACTTCCGAATGACTCTTAAGATCCGCAGGAGCACTGAAGTTTATGTGCGGGCTGGCAAGTCTCTCAAGACGTTCATCATCAGATAAGCTTAAAAAGGAACGATGAAGAAGATTCCCTTGCCTCCTCTTCTGCTGGATGTGATTAAAATTATGTTTCTAGAAAACGGAGATTCAAATCCAGCATCCGGAATGATGAGAAAAAGAAGTCGCAAGAGGAGACAAGAGGAAACGGAAAAGAAATCCTCGCAGTTTGTTTGAGCCTAAGCTCGTCTAATTAGAACAAAACGCCATCAAGCTTCGTTAATTGGCAATTGTCAACGTCTCTCCCGCGGAGGAGTTCATGCTAAACTTATATTTCTCTCGAAGGATAAATTAAATTGGCTCTATTGTTTCTTCACGCCTTTAATTTCCTCGGAGTAAAGTGGGCCATATATTCTGCTCCCTTTATCGTGTTGGCTCATTTTTAAAAACAAGCGTTCTTATGCGTAACTTGGAAGCTACTTAAAATTACTGCAGCAGAAAACACTAGTCTGCCTACTTCTCGTATCGTAATTTGATCGAATCGATAATTCCCCCATCCGATCTTATACGATTATTTTATCGTTATGATTAGAGACTTGTGTCTCATATTAGAATCCTGATGATGAGAATTTTATTTGATGACAAGTGATGAAGGGAGAAAGTACAAGCGTGTGGCTTTCACTTTCCTTCCGTACAGCTTTCACCCCCTGCACACTAATTCCTGTCTTGTGGACTTTTTCCAAACTCAACACTTTCAGCATTACGGGAATGTACGTGATTCTTTCTTAATTACAGACGTGTAGACCTTAAGCGTCGAGTTTGGTCGACGTCCCCTCCTGCTCATATCCTCATATTATTTGTGTGTATGTATGGCCTTTATGAAAGCTTTGGCGACGCTAGTTCAAGAGCAGCGTAAAAGTCTCCAAAAGAACCCGTCAATTTAACGAAACCAAGGGAGAGGGTGACTCGAATTTTTATGTCGTTTGGAGTAGAATACTCATTTTTAATTACTTCCCGTAAACTTGGGAAGTTAAAACGGAAGAGGGGAAGGAATAGAAATTTTTAATCAATGTCCCTAATTGGAGGATATTTCAAGGGTTATGACTCGGTGAATGAATGGAGAGAAATTAGTGCAGGGGAGCCATCCCTTTTAATCGTCGTTGAGTCAAGAGTTCAGAAGTTGACATTTGGCACGAGCAAAAACTTTCGTCGACTCTCTTGAGCCTTTCTCCTGCGACCTCACTACTACAATAAAGTACTACACACACAGTGTACTAAAAAATCAATGCTAGGAAGAACGTCAGGAAATAATAGGAATGGCATACGATGATGATGGGATATGGTTCACTGAAATAATGTCAACGATGTATAAATAAACGGAGAAACGCCAAATCCCTCTTCAGACACTTCATCATGATTCATGGCACTGAATCAAAAGAATCAAATCCACTTTTCGTTTATGCCTTTGAATACAGTTTTTAGTAATGCCCCTACGCCCATAACTCTGCAGCAGGAGGCTGGAACTTAGGCACGTGAAATCTGTGGGAGATGAATCGTTGTTTAGTTTTAAGTGTACTGTCACACTGCCAAACAAATCCAGGAACACCCGCATTCGTATCATTCCAGCTCATGTTTTCAAATCCCAAACATTCTTTTTAAGCTTAGATGTTTTAAAGAAAAGTAAAAAGAAAAGTAACGCTTATAACACCCGGGTGCGATTGGTCCTGCCGAGAAAAGATACAGGGTTAAAACTTCAATGCTACCTAAATTACTATGTGTAAGTTTAGGCTTAGAAAATTTGGTCTGTGAATCGGATCTTTGGCTGTATTGAGGATCGTTCCCACGGACATTGTAAGCAAAGACGCTTTCCGAGTTGAACAAAACACATCATTAATACTCCACAAAACATTTTCGTGTCCGGTTAATTTCTTTCACTGGAGGATTCCCCTTCTGCTGGAACTTGATTGATGAACTTGAGTGATATGTGTGGTCAAATATAAACATTCATCTCCGTCTCGCAAACGAATGGAGCAGAATTCAAAGTGCGTTGCTGCTGCTTTCATTTAGAAGCATGAGTCAAACATAATGGACTGCGCGAGATGCAATGCAGAAACTTTTCATTAACTATAGGCACTCTGTAACTTAAACAGCTTCTATAACAAACCACATTTTAAATCTAAATTATAAATGGCAGCTTTGTTCAACCTCTGAACCAATACAAGCTCAATTTCGAATTCCAACGCCGTCAGATATGACGACGTCCATTTGATCAATAAAGCGTGATTTGCCAAATAAAAAGTCGTGATACCATAATTGCAAGGATGATACAATTTGTTGGTAGTGTGTATTTTCTTTTTAAAATGAAATTGACTTTTCTCTATATTTGGGCTATATTTTTTGCCAAGAGGGAGATAATAAAACGTCTTGGAAATGAGATAGAGCATTTGCGGATGGAAGAAAAAGCCTGGAGGATTCTCACGACTGATTGCTGGACATCAACATCTTCATAATACAAGGCGACAGACACAAAGAGAAGACCCAGAGTCACGACACTATTCATTTTTCAGAAACTTTTTCAACTTCATTTCTTATTTCATGTCTTCGTCTTTCTTACTTCCAGCGAACATCCAAGTTTGGAAAGTATTATTGGTTCATCCGACACTCTCAATTCTTTCTCGCCTCCACTTTTTTGGTCATGTCTTCCACTACCGCCACCGTTGTTGAAAAGCTCCCGCTTGCGGTGGTGATGGTGGCAAAAAGATTGTTGTTACATCCAATCTTGTAATGATGCTCCCTTATTGGAAACTACATTTCTATGTTCAAATAATATACTGAAAGGACAAAGTTGGAGTTGGAGACGAGGACACAAGGTATGAATCATGGATGAATGGCAATAAGTGAACAAAAGGCACACAGAGATGATGTTAGTTTCTTTTTATAGCCATCAAATTCAGACGCTGAGCCCCATTATTTTAGAACGAAAATGGGAAAGGCATCAAATTCTTCAGATCATTTCACACAATAACATTACCTGGTGGCTGCAACTTTTTCATTGAGCTACTGTAGCTCTGCTTCAGATCAAACTCTTATGAACTTTGTGCTCAATCATGTTCAACTTGGAAAACGAACCCCATCGTTGTCATTCGTCAACACTTTCCTCCCGTCAAAATAAAATTGTCCCAAAGCTATAAGCTTATGGTTAATTTCAAGGTTCATTACCCATTTAATTTCCAAGTATTTCCTCCAGCTCTTAAACTTTTCCCCCTTATGTTACCTTCCACGGTGAAGATTATTCAATAATTCAAAAAGTCTCGATATAAAATTGTCTATGTATTTATTTTTATGGGAGTGAAGCATATCGGAATTTTAAATAAGATCTTGGAATGAATACCAAGTGTTTTGAACGACGACGAGGAGCAAAGAGTTGCATTTTGAAGATTGTGTATAGGGAGAGCACAAGAAGAAAAAAAAGGCATAAATATAATCCAGTCCAGCTTCCGACTATACTTTCTCCAAAGGAATCTTCCACAATGACATAAAGTGGAATAAAATAAACCAAACGGAGTGCCTGGAGAGACTTTCCAAGTACATTTTTGGTAAAAGAAAGTCTGGCTCTTCTCTCTGTGTCTTGAGTGGGGGAAAGTCAGCGTGAGAGAAAGTAAAAATAATATAACATTATTGGGCATCTCCCTTTTGCCTTTTCCCGCTTGCTCTTCCCAGTGTCATCTTATCCTAGATCTTCCCCTTATCAAACCTCATATTTTAGATCTACTTGATTCGCCAAGTTGGATACAGACTGCTTCAGCAAACGTCTATGTCTGGCCTCTTGAGCAACACACAGAGAAGACATGAAAATGAGACTCGTTTACAAGGAGATCAGGTTTCAAACTGCCGCTTCCAAATGCGAACTTTAAAGGAGGGAACAAACTTTATGAGAGCCTGATATTATACAGCATTGGTTTCTCAAGTCAAGAGAATTCATTTCCCATATGAATTTCACCGATTCCTGGAGAATTTTGATATTACTTCAATCAGAACCAAAATCTCAGAGAGCAGCGGCTGTCAAAGCTAACTTTGAAATCAACTTTAGTAGAGCACACACGTCGCAGTTTCATTATCAAACAAATAATGGTTTAATGATGCCATGAATAAGTTTCAGAGTGTACTGCGCATATTTGACTGTACGTTTAAAATGCAATCCCTCGAATAATATCAAGTTTGTTAAGGCTAAGACCACAAAGCTTCCACACGTTCTATCGGTTTTTAACTTTCTCTTTTTAGAAAAACAAGGGCTCCAGTTTTGATCTATGGATTCAAAACTTTTTGCCGCAGGATTTTGTATTGTGTTCTTCGCCAGGAGAAAGTAGACAACAGTAGTTTTCAAAAGAAAAGATAAAGGAGGGATAAATTATCTGAGAAATGAGAAGTTAAGATTCTCACGTGGAGCACAGGCCGAGTCCTTTGGTATACTTAATACTCTTTTCTCCTTCCTACTGGGAAACATAGTTCTCGGATAATTAAACTCATAATTAATTGGATAACAAGGGAAGACAAGAAACAAGCGACAAATAATGTGGACGGCGGAAGAAACATACGGTATACAGATGTTACCTTTTATCTCTCAAGTCCTTAAGTCACTTTCCCCTTCTGGGGCTCAACCGCCACCCAACCTCATGTCCTCATTATTCTAATATTTCCAGTAATTTATGGAGCTCCACTCTCGTAATTATATTGTCATCTGCTACTAAGTCCTAAGGAACTCTGTCATGGTGTCGGTTTCACACTTTGCCCTTCTTCATCAGGTGACCCATTTAAAACCGCGTGGTGCTTATCCCCAGCAACATGGCTTTGAGCTGGAGACTTTGGAAGTTAAAACTTTGTACAACTAATCCTTCCAATTCCTAATAGTACACACTTTTGTCTCCCATTTCCTTACGCGTCGGAAGCAACAGTGAAGAAGAAAGCAAAGATGAAGAAAACTGGCGGTCCCATTTAAGATCGTCCATAAATTTAAAAAGTTTTTAGGGAAAGTTCCTTTTGTCTTTCTTCTCTCGAGTAGTCGCACGCGCCCACTCCTAAAGTTCATGGAGGAAACAACAACAATAATAATTGTTGAAAGATTGTGTATATAGGGAAGAAGAGTAGTTTGTAATTTATGTGTAGTACACACTTTTCCCTCCTTAAGGGAGAAAGTTACTGGACGCAAGGCTCCGTTTTCAAAAGAGAAAGTAACTCTGGGAAAGAAAAGAGGTTTTCCCTTCTTCTTCTGCTGGTATCTCTTTTTGCAATAAGTTATCATCCCCACCTTCTTCCAAGAGGCTACTTTACTGCCTCTTTTACTCAATTGCGATTTCTTGAGGAGAGTATCCAACCTCACCATGGAAAAATTTTGGTAGCGGGATAATGGGCTTTTATATCAAGTTCTGTGCGTTTGCCTGTACCAGAAGAAGAAGCAAAGGCAACGATGCTGAGGAGCAGTTATTTTCACCCGTGCTTTCTCTCATGCGCTTTATCTTTGAAACTCACACTTGAGCACATATGAAAATTTGACACATCCAGTGGCATAACTTTTGCCGATACGTTTTCAATATTCCTGGAGAAAGTAGATTAATTTTTGACTTGACTGTGCCTGTGGTCCTCTCTTTTATAATAGCTAGAGGTGAGAAGGAGGCAAGCGTCAAAATCCCTACGTTAGGATTATTACTTTATATTTCTTTTTTCATGTAGGTCCCATGGCCACGTCTTTATATCGTTTATTTCCACAGCTCTAGAATTTTTTTAGCTTCAAGACTTTTCATTTCCTCTTGATTCGCCACAACTGAATATCAATTCCTCTGGCTCCATTGGGAGGAAGTGAAAGAAAGGAGAAAGTCGGATATCTAAAATGTTCAATCCACTGCTCCTCTACTGAGAAGTCACCAGGGTAATGCAAATATTCTTGCGACTCAGCACCAAATATACTCAAGAAAGGAGAATACTTTAAGCAAGATCAGAGCCTTAACACTTTTTCTCTTCGAAAAAATTCAACCTCAATCGTCTCTCATCATTTCCCGGAAAGGGAAAAGAAAAAACGCTTTCTTCCTTTATCACACCCACCACCCCATGCTTCCGTTCACTTTCTTTTATCTTGCGGTGTTGTTTCCACACTTCAACGTATAAGACGCTCATTTTTCAAATTCCCTGGAGTTACCCTTTTTCAATAATGAAAAAATGGGGGACGGTCGGTATAAGAGTCAATTTGGCGAGGCAAGTGGGAAAACTTTCCTTAGTCAGTCAGTTCAGGCTCTTCAGTTTCTCCGCCGTTGAAACGGCTCCCAGGATCTTCCAGCAAAGTTTACATTTCCGTGTGTCAATTTATTCACTTTGTGTGAGGTTGAGCCTAAGCTCATGTCTCGCGCCTTGAATGACGCCATCATTCATTCCGCCACACTTGCACTCTTCCCAATTTTAAGATCAAAACCTCTTTTTAGTTTTTAACCATGTGCGAGCCATTTTAATGTACAAGATGCACCAACTGAATTACATGTGACATCCAATTTTCCTATTAATGGAAATTGCTCTATGGAAAACAACCTTCATATAAAACTAAATTGACGAACTTGTCAAGCCGATCCAATTTATTTAAAATTCAGTTTTCATTTTAATGGACACGGAGCGAGGAAAATTTTGATGCAAAATCCAACTTTCGTTTTCGTGATTGATGAAGAAATGCCTTTTCCCGAGTCTTCCGAGGGAGATAGAAGCTAAAACTTTATGATGATGTAAAGTGCAGTGCGCCGGAGTGCGGCCCTACTTAATCATCATTCATCGCAAAGGCTTAAATCTCGTCAGGAGGATAAAGGAAGATGAGTTTCTAATGGAAAATTGAAATGTATAGAAGCGGATTAGCAAAGTAATTGTTTCTCAGAAAATGGGAAGGAAACGGGATTTTCTAATGGGCTCAAAATTAGGACTCGGAGATTGCCATTTTTCCATGAGATGAGCTAGTTAGCTGTGAGGTAGATGAATCACGGTAAGACACACACTGCGGATTACCCTGTCATCCTCGTGTATGCTTAATTATGAAGAGTCTTGTACGCTCCGATGGCCTTTACACCCGCGGAAAATAATGATGAGTTTTATAATTTGGCTTCTGGGTTAACAAGGTCTGCTTGAATGGCGTCTCTGATTTGAATGACTCGCCTAGGCTCAAAACGGGGACGAAGAAAGCAGAAGCTGACTCTGAAATGCCATTTGCACAGTGGTGTTCTCAACACCAGTTTGAAATTATGGCTTTGCGTGGATCATCATTCCCATGATCACACAAATAGAAATCTCCCCTTTTCAAATCTTCCCCTTTCAGAAACCCACTTTGGAAGATCAACTATGGCTCTGCACTCCCGGTCCAAGGGTACTTTGTCTAAAGGGGCACATGCTATTCCCGCTTGACTTTTAATACCAAATGGAATGACCTCTTGATTAGAGCAGTCGCTCAGAAGGGTGTGTGTCCCTCTTCACTTTCTCCATGATGAGGATGGACTCTCTTTTTGCTAAATGGAAAGTAAAGTAAGTGTATGACATTTCATATCCCTTGGCGACATCGGAAAATTGAATGGTGGTCTCTCCTATTCCCAAGAGTCAACAAAACGAATAATGCTGGAAAGGTCTCTTAAAAGTATGAAGAGGTGCAATTAAACTTAAAAGAGTAGTTATGATTTCATATTGACGTGCCCAAATATCTAACAATTATTTGGTCAATCTTATATTTCTTCCCACTACCAAACCGTCGATACATACACATAAATACGATGATTATTCGTAATCATTCAGTCCTGGTTGCTAAACTTAATTAGAAAGTGCCACCCTTTTCTTTGTAAAAAAAAACAGCACTCTTAACCATGCATTTCCTTCTGAAAATATTTATAACAGTGTTCCCATTTTAGAAAATGGATCAATAGCTTTTCAACCTCTATTGATCTTCTGGATGCAAAATATGCTGTTAGTCAGTAGGAGAGGGAGGATATGGAAGTAGCTAAAGAAAAGCGTGTGCCAAAACAAAATCCTCAGTGGGATACGAAAAAACCCATTAAGTTCGAGACTACACTATGCTTAAGAAATCGCATTTTCTTTGAAATATGACATCCCATCTTTAATAGAAAAGGGGTCGTGTTGCAGATTCTGAGAGTGTATGGCATGGTGGATGTAGTAAGTAGGAGTTCCAGGAGATAGATATTTTATGCAAAGCCGATGATCATTAGTAGAAAACAAAAGTAGGGTTAGAGGAATGTCAGCGTAGCCTATACGGGCTTTAAGTATGATGATGGAGAACAAAGTATGATGACTAAATCATAGCCCTGTCTTTCACAAATACAAAATGTCACTAGGAGCATCCATCTTTGGAACTAGGCTGGCGACTCTTAGACTATAACGGTATATAAGCAAATACAAGGTCTTAGACTTGGCGTCTAAAGCTCACGAATATCATAGTTAAGCCGTGAATTTTGAACTTATGATAACTCGCATGATTAATTGTGAAGGATAATGGTAACAACTTCCAAGGGGATAATGAGGAGCGTTGTTTTGAACGAGTTGACCTAAGATTACGGAGATGGATTATGTGCTGAATAAGTATAGAAAATGAAGACAATGCGCAAGCATCAGTCCCTTTGCGATGTTTATCCTTAGAAGGCATCTTTGAAAGAACTGGTTCTCTGTTGTTAAATTTTTTGACGGGGCCTGTCATCCTAAATCAAATCTTGATGGTTTAGCTTTTGTCCAGTGCACTGGAAAGAATGGTTTGATTTTCAACAAATGAAATGCCCCAGTGAACATTTTCGATATGAAACGCTAACACCAGGCTAACATACCCCATGAGCTCGCCGCCTGCCTTTAGCTGCTGAAATTTTTTTTCCGACTCGTCACAACGTGCCAGCCAGGCAGCCTTTTCATTCCAAAATTCAATTTACTTCAAGGAAAAAGTAGAGTACAAGTCTTATGAAATAATAAACTCCACACACCAAACAAGGTTAAGCCCAAAAAATGATTGAAAAAGAATCTCTTCACCAAGAAGCTCTTTATGAATAGGAGTATTGAATTGCAACGTGGGAATTTAATTTAGAAGCAGCCAATAACAACCCTTCATTTTGGCAGTTTTGCAAATATTGATTTCATCGTATTTCTTTCAATAAACTTTTTCTACAGGCTACATATCCGATGCATTAATTAACCAGAGGAAATCAAGAAGCGGAAAGTATCAAATCCTAATTCTAATTAACTATAAACTTTCTCGGGAGTAAAAAATAATTAACCTGTGGGTAATTTCCCTCATGGACATCTCCAAAATTTATAAGAGAAAGTCTATAATTTGACAGCCTAGGGTTCGGTCGGGTTAAAATGCAGTATCATCGGAGGGGTAAAAAGCGTATAAGTTGGAAAAGACATTTGAACCCAATACGGGCTGCCATTGACGTTAGAACACGTTATGAGACTATAGACAAAGTTAGAGATGAACTGCGTTAATTTGGAGCAGAGGGAGTTATCGGAGGGGATGGAAATGTTCCTTTTTATTCCAGACTTTAGAGTCATGTAACTGGAGATAAGACTCTGGGATATTGCATTCGTTTGGATTTCTCCAGAGGACAATTTGCGACGGGTATTTCCTAATGCCGGACTCTTTTTGGTGGGGGGAAAGCTCATATTCATACCCAAAGTACCCATTCCTTCTATCTCCGAATCTCCTTCCAGGTCCAAGTCCCGAAAATTCAAGGAGTTACCTTCTTCCACACGGAGATTATTAGTGTCCTAACAGTTGTCATTATTGCATAGGTCTTATTGACAGAGACGACTTTATTGTCAACGTAATATTGACAAGACTCACTGCTTGTCTTGCCTTGTCATCTAACAATTTTGTTTGGCTAAATGGCACACAAGCCCAAGTGGAATTGACATATGAACTCATTCCAACTTTAAAATTCCTCCCTAAGTTCAATACGTTCGGCAAAAGGGATTGAAAATCGTTGTTTTGCTTTTATAAAGGGAAGAAGTTATATGCAAAAGTTTACATAGAAATGGAAGTGAAAGCTCTGCCAAAAGGGCAAAATGGGATCCGGAAGAGCGACTAGGGTGGGGCATTTGTCATTCCAGTCACATTTACGGTTCAAGGGATCATTTCGCAGTATTATAATAATAGCTCACCGCCATTTCAGCACTACTGGAGACTTCGGGACAGAAAAAGCAGGGAATGAAATGGGACTCCCCATACATTACTTTCCCTTTGCATATAAATCGTCTGCTTTCTTTCCTTGAGTTTAGACCATTCCGCTACGTTTTCAAGACGGGAGCAATGTGGCCGGCATCTTTTTCTTACAGCTAATCTTGGTGGATGTAATCGGACTCATAATTCCAGTATTGTTGTCAGCTGAATTTGAAACAAAACGCATATGTGAGAGCATAAGTAATGACTGCTTTGCAACTCCTTTTTATATGACTTGTGCTTGGGGTGTGGCGTCACAGCTCCTTTAACTTTAATATTCTGGCTGCAGCTTTAATGCCAGACAGATTTATTCTATTCTGCCTAGGATTTCTGAAAATAAATTTCGACCTGGAGCTCTTCCGGTGAACAATTTTGAACTTTTCATGTGAGAAAATTAGGGATATTTTATAGCTTAACTGGATATCTTTAATTTTAAATAGAGCATATATCTTTCATCAACAGGAAATACTTCCAACGCTTACCTCTCCTGATTACAAAACAAAAAGCATCTTTAGTTGAAAGTCGTCGAACTCTTCAAGAATAGAAGAGAAAGGCTTTGTTGAGGATTTATAAAGATAGCAGCGTAAGGAAATGCGTGCAATACAAAAGAAAACTTTCCTAGATAAGTCAAGGATAGGGCAGGTCAGAGAAATTTTACAAACTAAGCAAGGAAGTTTTGTGTGAATCCCTGAAACAAAAAACAACAAAAGGAGTTGAAAAAGTCCGAAAGAATGGCGCAGGGTTAAGTTTTCAGACAAAACACATTCATCAGTTTGATTCAATGGAACTCCTTATTTCGGAAGATATTTCTCCAAGAAGAAGCAGCGATAGACAAAATATTCGGAGCAGCAGCAGGGGAATGGAGATGTTTTTCCGCCCGGAACATTACCAGAGTTAGAATTCCTTTAATTCTACCGTCCATATCGACACAACAGAATGAACATGAGCGGCTTATTATTATACTTCATCTCTTTCAGAACAAAAAATTATTATAATGTTCTTGCTTCTCAAAGAATAACAAAGCTTCCAGCAGCTCTAAACAATACGGCAAGTAACGGCTGAAAGGTTTATGGCTACCCATATTGAATGTGACCAGGACTGATTTTGATCGTCAAATTTCACCATTTGATGTGCAAACGAACTGTTTTGCTCATCCCAAGATTACGAAAGTTGGAATTTACGTACCTGTAAGAACAAAAACAAAAAACGATATTAGATTTATGAGTTTATTTAATGCTTTCAAACGCTTGCTCAATTGGAATTGTTTTATACAATTACATCGAAGTCTGTTCAAAATGTCACTCCCACGTTAAAATAGTGTTTTATGCAAAGTTGGAGGTATGGCGACAATCCGGGTTCCTTTCCCTCTGAAAGTCATAAATTACATGGAGTAATCGCGTCCTTTTGTCACTATCGATTTAAACGCTGACAGTGTCCCAGGTTGTTCGTTAATGGTCAACTACACCTGAATGTGACAGTCCTTAAGTGATCGAATTTAACCCTTTCTGGATAATATAACAGGAGTAAAGGGCGTGGAGCCGGGCTACAGAAACGGATGTGCATGTAATGAGACAATTAGAATTACTTTCCTTCGTGTTTTCACTCGCGGAGGTGAGCTATCCATTCAAAGCTAATGCATGTGTGGGCGACGCAAAGTTTTTGAAGCTTCAAAGAATCAAGGGTGGTGGTGGTGATAGAACTTTTACGTAATGCATTTCGAACACCTTTTATCACTTCTGCTTTTGTTTTATGGTCAGGCGTTATGTCGTAGGGAATTTTAGTATTCCACCTGTCACAATACACAATTGCTACACTGCGCCTGTGCGGAGAGTATTAGGGCCGACCTATGACTGTATGGTCCACCGCAACACTTTATGATGTTTAAGATTAATGACCCCCAAGCATCAAATTTTGAGGACGCAACAGTTTACGGCATCGTAGAAAACTACAAACCTGGAGCGAAGGACAATGAAAATTGTCCCTCGGAATTATAGTAGGCCTTAAACGCTTTCGTTCCTTTTGCTTATCGCTTCGCGTCATCACTGTCACATCGCATCACCCGTCGCGCCTTAGTTCCTTCTCCCTAAGCGTCCTCTCTAATGATACTAGCATTACGAGCTTGTATTTATTTCCTCATCTTCCAGCCTTCTTTCTTCAAAGTCCCATTGTCTTTTTCACAATAAGAGCCTTTATATCCAGCAGAGATTACGAACTCAAAATAGAAGAAGAAACGCAGAGACCAGAACAAGAAGAAGAAGTAAAGGATGCTTTCTACCCCGTTCATAATAATTGCAGTAGTGATTCATAGACCCATAAAGCCAAAGTTTTCAAATTTTTAAACCAAGATGATGATAATTATTGAAACTCGTAAAAAATTTGGAGTCGTAAACTATCTTGGGAAATGAAAATATAAGCCTCCTTGTTTAATTAAAACACATTTATCATTTAATTTTGACGTCTCATGCTGTGTTGTAAGAATAGATGCAAAATTGCAATCACATGCGGATTTAAAGAGTCACTTACGCCTAAAACGCGCAAACTACTTTTTATATGCGTTCATTCTAAGTGGCAATTTTTGCCAAAATTCTGCTGAGCTTGGGCACTAAGGAAAGGTTTACGGTGGTCGTGAGACGTTATGTTTTAAATAGACGTTCAACGCACCGGTCCAGGATCAGCGGGTTGTCATCCAAAAGGTCTTTTAGAAAATTATGACCGTAACTGCGCCTGGGTGGGTTCAGCAGTAACTGATGTCGGATTAGAATTTAAATTTACTCGGAACGAAGCAACAAATCTTGGGAACAAATGATGATGTATTCACTTTCGAAATGGTTTCATTGTTTTGTTTCATGGTGGTTTCCTGATTTGATTCAGCTATCTACATTTACCATCACGTTGTTTGGAATCGAGCGACTTAAGGATACTGGATTTTTCATGTGGGGGAGGATGGGGTGTGAATTGATGACTGTCAAGCCCACGCGTTCTTGTCCAGAAAACTGAGCAAGCGACGCCTTTCTGCAACATTCGAGACAAGGCGACACATTTACTACCACCACTTGTGGTTGTAACTATGCCTGCGTCCGGAGCATAAGTCTTGAGAAAACTTAAATTTTCCATTTGACGTTCCATTAAAACTAAAAAACGAAAAACCTGTTAAAAAGCTTAAAGGAATGACTTTCTGGTCCTGGTTTTTCTCATCCAGACCTTGGCTATACAGCTAATCGTAATGGACATTTTAAGAAGCGTCATACCTTTCAGTTTCAATTACACACTCCACTACGTTTTGTCGCCTCAGCATTTCTTACTCTATTTTATTACAGCCGAATAAGTTCAAACCGAATTTTTCCTTATAAAAAGATCTTTAATGGTTATAGAAAAAATTATGGCTTTGATTTTCATTCTTGTCCTACTACTCTTGCTATAAGAGAATTCCAAAAAGTAAGAAGAAAGGGATTCAATGTGCGAAAGAAAATTGCGAATCTGAGATTTTCCTTTTTGGCTTGTGTGTGTGTGTGTGCTTCCTGCAGCCCACAACAAATCATAATTCATTTTCTTCTGCTCAGAAAGCACAAATATTTCTCTACTCGCTTCCTTCGTTTTATGACTTGCTTTCTGAGCTCCTTTAACTTTCCCAGCATCCGTCATAGCTCTACCGCACAGTGAAAAGTCCCATGACAATGATGCATAAAAACTGTAATTGTCTCGTTAAAAATGATTTACCAAGACTTTTTCGCACACTAAAAATTCCAGCCATGATGTGTGCCCTTTGCCATAAAATTTTCTTTTCCTGAATTCACAAACGCACAAACGCCCTCGTCGATAACAAAGATTTTTTCTCTTTTTCCTTTGGTTAAAGTGAATAAGGTGACTTTTGTGGCGGAGAAACGACAAGGACGAAGCCGTGGAAAAACTTTCGTAATCAATTCTTTATAAATAATTCATTATTGGGGACGCTCCTCATTGGTTTTGTCAACCAAGGGTCAATCAATCCTCTTGTGGGTCCTTTGTGCGCAATCCATCTGCCCAACCTTTTACCCATTCGAATAAATTATTAGAAAAGGGTAGACCAGAAATACTAAAATATACTTTCGCTTGATCTCATCATGACACGACAAGACTGATAAGAGGGTGAGTAAAATAAATGGCCATTGTTAAAACTCTTCCTATAAAAATTTATATACTGGGAGAAAACTCGGGGCTTCGATATGAAGAATTCCCGAGTTCGAACGTTTTTTCTGTTCCTTCAAAAGGGACCTCTCAAAATACGTAACCACATTGGAAAACCCATTGCTTGACTTGAGGACTTGAATAATAAAAATTATACGTTAAGACATAGGGTCAAACTTGGAAGAGTGGAATGTGGTCTTCTTAAAAATCCTTTCGTGTCGTGGTTCTTTGAAGACTTAAAACACGTCCGACAAAAGGGGACACTGTGTGATCTCCACAAGATTTAGTTTTCTTACCACACGCAACGAAATGAATACAAACGTTTTTAGAAAAATGCGCGACAAAGACAGCTCGAATCTAATTAAAGACATGGCGAGGAAAGGTTTCGCTGCACCCAAACATTTAAATTGGAAAGTCCCTTTCATTGTCACAAAATAATATGTCCACAAAATGATATGGCACAACAATCCCGTGTCTGTAATTTTCATACTCAATGCAATTTATGTGAACGTAAATTAATACCTTCACACCTATTTCGTAACATTTTGTAATGTTTGACATTTAGTCTAAGCCTACAAACGATATATCAATTCAAAGAAATTGGGTCAAGAGTTTGTCAATAACGTCTGAAGTCGAACATAAAATTGGCCAGAGGATTTAGGTTTCTGAACGGATTTGCGTTTGTCCCTTGAATTTGGTGACAGTAGTTCATCCTAGAGAGAAAGTTTTGCATTAGTATTCATGATAGTGAAGCGTATTAGAGTGAGAGCGTAATGAATGGTAAGCACATTGGATGTGACCAAGCGCTTCAGGTCGAAAGCTCCTGGCCTCTCCGACGTCACTTGTCATTCATCATGGGAAGTATGGAAATGACAATAATTTGTGAGCGTGCCGTCATCAGTGTAGAGCGGACATTTTGGTCGTCGTGGTAGAGCCTTTAGTAAAGTATGTATTTCCACGTCCTTTTCGCACACAAAGGACACGTTGGCATTTAATCTGGGACGAAATGTGTCTCCTAAAACCGAACTGAGGAAATAATATAGAGAGGAGGTTTTTGGATATTTTTGAAGAGCACTTTAATCGACCCACTTTATTCAGTCACTTCATGAATTCCCTTTGCGGCATTAAGCCAAAAGGCTCTCGCCAACACGGACTCACGATGAGCGAAAATGGCGACATAAACTTTTGCAAAGTTTATTTATCAACGTGTGCCATAAGCCACGGAGTATTGTCAGTGAAGCATAGCGACACACCTCACCCCTACCCCTTACAGTACTCAAGCCTATGTCGCCAAACCAGACAAGCTCAAGTGTGTCGTGGTCGTTTGCAATAAAATCTGTCACAGAATGTAAACTTTCCAATTTTGAAACTACCCGGGTTTCGACTTTTCTCCTAGCAGAGAGTCCCATTTAAAAGAGTCCGAGGGAGAGAAAGTCCCGTCCAATGAGAAAGGTCTCTTTCTCTCTTATTGTCAAAGTTGCATGATTTGTCACCACTACTTGAGCTAAAACTTTTTGACGCTTATCTCCATTCTCGAAGCTCAGGATGTCATGCCTGGTCATAGTTACAGTATATTTTATTTGGAAGTTCACATACTTTGGTGGCCCCAGTCCGTTAAAGCCTGGCTTGTTAATGGCTATCTCCAAGGGCAGGGGGTATGCAAAGAAAGCCTCCAATTTAAATTAAAAGAGTATCAAAACATATTTTACGCCCATTGTGCATGCGGCTCCTGTTGTTCATAATAACGTTATGAACAACGACTCCCTGCCTGCTGGCCGGGCACAAGGCCTGTTCAAACTTCAACAAGGCACGATTTTTGGTCTATAATCCATTGACTCCGTAGACTCAAGACAAGGAAGTGAAGTTTTGAAGTGAAATAAATAACCGTTAACAAAATATATGGGAGGAAAGCACGCCTTTCCTCTTCAGATTTTTAATGAAATCGCTTCCTTCCAATTTCACCCTTGGCTTCATGAAATCATGCCAAGAAACCACAAATCCTCTAAAGAACTCGCACCCAGATTTCATTAACTTTTCTATATGGATTGAGTCAATAACAGTTACAGTAGGAGCAGTGGAAAGATTTTAGGCCAAGCGTTTTCGAGTCGGGTAGAAAACCTTGGCTTAGCGGTTGCAAGCTTGCGTGGTAATTACAATATTGTTGACGCTCAGAGAATTCCCAGCCGACCCAGGTGCAGGACTCTCGCATTTGTGCGAAATTAGACTTTTGGTTATCGAGTTTTCCCACATTTTGCAAATCCTTTTGTTTCTAATTTTGTGTAAGCCTTTGTGATTATTGCCCTCATTTGGGGTTTTTACATGTGTTTTGTGATGGGAAACGTGTGACGTGGGAAGGTATAAACAACCTGACATGGAAGCTTGCTAGTGATCCCCTCATGTCATATAATTAGGCCTGTGGAGCTTCCAGTTTTATTAGTACTATACAGCCAGAGTTTCAAGCTCAAAACTAAACCGGGTACCGTAGTGCCCGTGTTATTATTTTTTATGGGAACCTATTAAAACCTAGAGAATCTTGATCGCATGAGGTCCGTGTGTGGACGTTATGATGAGACAAATTGCGGACGTCTAAAGAGTCCCTCTGCGCTGTCCCTATTATACGAAGAACGTAAGCTCCTTGAAAGAGGAAATGAGGGGAATTAGATGGAAGCTAAAAAATACCTGCGGGGACAAAAGACGTTGTTCTATCAAGAAAACGGATTCCTTCCTTTTACTTGTTTCTCCCTCGTGTGCTAAATCCTTACGAAAGAAACTGTATAACTGGCGAATAAACGGAGGCATTTTTTTAAAGAAAAAGGAAATGAAAAATCTTGAAACGCAATGTCAGGAGTGGAGAAGGATTGGATTTAATAGGAAAGTCGTGACTCCTTCCTTCCTTCTTTTGCCGTCCCAATTTGTCAAAAAGCAGCCGTTGTGTCAAATTACGAACGAAGGGACTACTCCACTTGGTAACGTTTCGGGAAACTGCTTCTAATGAATGGCCGTCCAAACCGAAAATGAGGCCCCAAAGGCCTCATCTTTCTTCAGTCCAAAGAGATCTCTTCCATTTCCCAGTCCCTTGTCGCTCGCCGGCTCTTCCTATTTATAGTCAAACCAACTCTAATGAGCTGAATCATTCACAGTGCACTGCTCCTTGGCATTCCAGCACAAGGGCTAATCTAGATTACGTATGAAAACTCATATCTGCAACAAGGCCGTAAACAAGGCAGTTAAGGAATAACCCGTAAGTGAGAATTATCAAAGGGAAAGTCGAGAGAAAGTGAAGTGGGGCTGTAACCCAACACAGGAATTCATGGTTGGTTTAAACAAGCAACAGAAATATGCAGACCAAAATTTTGGCGAAGGGTATAACTCTTTTTATGTCCACGATGTAACTTCATTGTGTTTAAAGAAGGCAAAGGAGGCGGGAATCTTTGAAATAAAGCTTTCTTGCGTCAGAATCACAGCTTGGGTTGACAGTTGCCGCAACTACACAACACTTGACTCAAGTGTTCCTTTTATTATTATCACTATTATATTCTGGAGTCTTGTCCTCCTCCAGGAAGACGACAAAGGGTTCTGGACCACTGCCAAAATAACTGCTGAATGCCTCCTTTTATTGGGTCTTAATTGTCACTAAAAGTTTAAGTTTTGGGACTAATCATTTCAGAAGCACTTAGTCCAGACACGCTCCCTCTTGCAGGTTTAATACAGAAATACATCCTATTTCCAAACACACCCCTAATGCATGACAAACGATCATTCTAAGCAGTCATAAGTGCTGAGAGTTGAGCTATAAGTGATTTGAATTTTGGAAATTTGTGATTTAAAGCTATATGCGTTGAAATCGAAAATATTTTTCCATTCAAAAATGCACTTGACTTTTTTTGTACGGAAATATCTTGGAGACGCGACGACCTGAAGAAGGAACATGTATAAGGCAAAGGGAGAGATTTTGACATATCGTATTTCATCGTCTGTCACATTGCCGGGTATTCGAGAAGTTTTATATTCCAAAGGCCTCCCAAGAAAAGGATGTTGATAGGTACTAATGCCTACAAGCCTCGTCACCGACAACGACCGCAGTTACAATTCAGGGTTAAAAAATAAATGCCGGTAGAGATATCCATTCCTATAAGATGAACGCCGCTTGACTGCCTTGATGTTGTCCCAAGGACGCCAAGGCACCCACAGGCACCCTTGGAAAAATCAATTCCACTTTTCACTTCGAGTTAGGTACTGGGGCTTAATTATGCACCAGTGCTTCCATGCTAATAAGCTTGGGACATATCAATTATGAGTACTTTTTGGCTTTGAACTTTGAATTTTGAAAGCATACATTGGTGTAAATTCGGAGAAATATTGAACGGGCCAAAGGGCAGGGCCATATGGCGAAAGTAGATTGTCCTGGTCCTATTTAGGATTTCGTTTTGCATAATAGGAGAATAATAGGAATGGAAGGAGAGGATGAAGAAGTATTAAATTCATTCACTGGATTTCTGAAAGGGTTGAGGAGGTTCCAAATACTATAAAGATCTTCGTTTGTCTGTGTGATGATGATGACGCTGGGAGCAACCATTGGATGGGGTTTGGAAAAGTAAAGCACCTCCAAGGTCCCATTGTGTGACTTTAATTGAATTTTTATCTGTCCAATTCCAAACCATTTCCAAATGGAAAGTGCGAGGAGGGGAATGAATGATTTAACAGGTTCATCAAACTACTAACGAACCATGCTCGAATAAAAGAATCTATACTGCAAGGCTATATACTAATTGGCTTTGAGCAAATCACTCACATTTCCATTCTTCCTTGAATAAATGCGGACACTTTAATTAGGATTAAAGACAAGTTAGTTTGAGGATTTCAATTTTAGTTTGGATTTTAATTCTCAAACACTTCATCCGACAAGTAATCCTTTTCCAGTCCGTAGAAATTTTAAGTCTTTCCGTATTAACGCAAAAAGGCGCAATTTGAAAGAATGGAAATGAAAATGATGAATGAATTTGGTGTTGAGGAAAGGCAGATGATGGGAAACGGAAAACTTTAGAAGATATATCCATCTTAGGAACTAGTTAAGACTCCTTTATATCACACTTCGACTTTCCCATTTCTCATGCCTTTCGCTGAAAGAAGCGATGAGACTACTGACGGAAATTCCTTTCACTTTCTCTGCTGGAGAAAGTTCTAGGAGGGCGACGTTCCTTCTCCGTTGGAGGGAAAGTGTAATAATGGCAGCAACATGACATCCACTTTGTAATAAGAAGAAGGTAGAAATGCCTCCCCACAACTCTCGTATGAAAATCTTGATTCTTGAACCTTTCAAGCGAACTAATGCAGAAGAGCCAAGCGTGTTGGAGCGCCTAGGATCAGTTCACACTGGGATTGCCTACAGTACATGAGACCCCAAGAAAAAACGAAAGACGACAACCCCTTAACTTTTTCTTTGCGCCGAGCAAAGAGAAAACGAGGAGCTCCGTGGAAATCTCAACGGGTTTGAAAGATCGTTTATTGTGGAAGAACTGCACTGTGGCTTTGGCCTTTCTCCTTGTCCTCTTCCTTGAAAATCTCGATTTCTTTATCAAAGGGGCTCAGGCGGTAAAAATCTCAGGGAGTAGAGAAGGAAAACAACTTTGGAGCTGGAGAGAGTAAGTAGTGATTTTTTGGAAAGGCTCTTGAGCTCAACCCGAAAAAGTCTCAGCTGGAGCAGTGGGAATATTACAAGAAGGAAAATGGAGCAATGTGCCGAGAGAATAAAAGAAAGTATTGGGATAGTTGTGTACTACAGATAGCTGTATTACCCAAGTAAACTCTAGTGCCTTGTCGATGGAACAGACAGACAGACAGATGAGGATGATATAATGGTCGAAGAGCGAGTAACCCTGTGGGTCTCCAAGCCTTTCTTTTACCCTCAAATATAGAGTACACGAATGGCGAATGTCCTATTGACTTTCTCTTATGGACGTGTACAACTCCTTGGCCAACTATATGAATCCAATCCAAAACTTATTTTGAAAACTGAAGTCGATATTTCCAAGATTGATGCTGACTGGTGGATATTGACTTGTTCGTTGGGCCTCCTTCTCAGCCGGAGACATCATTGGATTTTGGGTCTTCGTTTTGGTCGAGAGGAGAAAGTTGACTTTCACCGAAGAGAGAGGATGCCTTCCTCTGCCTCATTGCACTTGCATGAAAGAAGAGTGTGGGAGCAAAAAAGCGAAAAATACATACAAACGGAATACGAAAACAGTTCGCTGGCACTGACAATTCGACAGTCGTCCTCGAATTCAGAATGAGTTCTCTCTATACCCACACATTATGCGTCGGAGCTTCCAAAGTTGTCCAGAGAACAAGTTGGTTCCAATCAGCCAATAAAAGTAAAAGTCCAATTCCACGAATCAGAGGTCACACAATGATAATGCAAAGTGCTTTCACCTTTATATATTTCTAACCCACTTTAATACATTTTTGACATAGACGCAGGAAATGCGTACGTAAAAATTTCTTGGAAGTTCTAATAATACAATACGGAAGGAGAAATAGAAAAGAAGGAAATTGAGATTCAATGAACCTCAGCCAATGAGGTTGAGAGGATCCTTTTGTTGGCTGTCTCCCGCAATATCACATGGATTAATCTTTCAGAAATCTATAACAGAACCTCGATGCGTAGTAAATTTGGAAGATCAAAATATGGAAGATGAATGATATGAAGAAGGGATACCAACCGCACGGTTATGTGGACTTTCAACGATCTGATGTGCGATATATAATAAAACTCGATTCTTACACAAAGAGCTCAGTCTTGTCATCAGTCACCGCATCCCTTCACGGGTGACAAAACTGTTTTCCAATGCATACTTATACGGCGACGTGCAGCTGGGATTATTACGTTATCCCCGCCAAATATTCTATTCGAGATTCCTTTCTACAGGAAATATTTGGAACAGTTCTATCCGACTTATTCTCAACAGTTGCATCCTATCAAACGGAACTTGGAGACGCAGCAGCTGCAGCTGGATAAGCAATTTTTCCTTCAACTATATCTTACTTTTAAAAAACCATTGTTGACATGAACTAAAAAATGAGTTTACAATGCTCAAACGCTAAACTAACTAAAACATGTCATATAACTTTTGAATTTAATAAATTAATTTGCTTTGAGCTTAGCTGCCAAACATCAGACGCCAAATTGAAATATGAGATATTAAAAGAAAAAAGCAAGTTGAACTCTCGTCATTGACATTTAGAATTGATCATTGAATTCATTCTGCTTTTCAAATATGTATGAAAACACGAGAAGTAAAACGTGGAGTACAGGATTGAGGGTAACTAAATCCTTCCTTTGATTTTTTTTTACGCACTGATCCTGGATTATTCCAAAAAATGATTGATTTTTATATTGCTGAGTGTGAAAGGGATGGGTTTGTAAGTAACCCAATTGGGTTTTTGCATTCTATTGGCATGTTCCATGTAACTTTATCCTCCCGATTGAAAAAAGGGTTCAAAAGAATCAAATCAACCCGGCCTGAATCCATTTAAAACCCGGGGGTTGTGTTTGGAAGTGTAAAAAGCCTTCCCTGGATTTCCATTTAGAGCTCTTTTCTCTTCTCTCAGTCTCTCCCTTGAATAAAGTTTTGAAAATCCTTGTTGACAGGCGATTTTCGAATATTTCCCAATGGATCAGAGATTACTTCCTATGGCCACAAATGAAAGGGGAAATTGATGATAAATTGTCGATTAAATGGAACTAATAACGTGTGTGAGGCTATTAAATTCTTCTTTACAAATCGTGAAGGGGATATTAAATTTTAGGAATAAAAAACGTTGGCTGAATAAAAATTTAATGAGCACAAGTATTTGTACTCATTGTCATTTTGGAAACCGCTAGGACGGAAGAGCCCTCTTGTCCCTAGCATACTCAATTTTCTAAATTATTTTTCCCTTGACTTTTCAAACAAGTCCAGTCCTGGACATGGATTAATTGAGCATAGTAAAGGGTATAGAGAGAATGCAGGACTAGAAAACTTAACTCATGGCTCACAGCGCTTTTGTTCTTTCCTGAAATGTCAATTTTCCCTGTCACCCTTGGGAGTGTGAAGTGTAGGGATGGGTGGACGTTTGGGAAAGATGATGGAATAGGATTTTGGCGTGGTCAACAAACAAAAGAAACTGGGGGGACAAACAACATCTTTCATCCTCCACAGGCTTTTCCTCCAATGACATTTTCCGCAGAGATAAATTCAGGCTCTATTGAATTGATATCTTCACTCCGGTTCGAAATAATAAAGGCCGGGTGTAATCCGTCATTTCTTCAGAGAAAGTTTTTAGAAGGACAAGTGGTTGAAGCATATGACTTCACTAAAAGGGAGGATAGCCAATATGCACTCTGTCTTCTTCACTTACATCAGTCATTGACAGTTTAGTCTCGACTTCAAGCAATTACCCTTGAACACTGCTGCTGTCGGACTTTTCAATCTTCCAAATGTCCACCACTCCCCCCAGCTAAGTTTCCGTTCCTAGCGCTTTGGGAATTCGATACTAATTTCTCGGTTTTATCGACTCTCGACCATACGCTGGCCGTTCGAATGCAACCCTCTTCCATTCAGCTTCAATCATCATGGATCCTTTTCTGATGACAAGAGGCTTAATGAATTTAGGTAGTAATAATACAGAATCAAATTCAGAATCAAACGCCAACTTCAGTATCATAGTATTCAATCTAATTTGTAAAAACCAGCAATTCACTGCAGTGCAAAAATAAAAGCCGATAGGTTATCGGGGTTATCGACCAGTGAGCTGTCTCTGGTGGACAAGCTTGCGAAATAATACTTTACATAAACATGGTACATAAACAACGGCGCAATAATATGTTGTTGTTTGTCTGCGGAATCTTAAAGTTAAAAGTGAAATTCCAGTAGACACCTAAAAACCTCATATCACTTTAACAAAGTTTGCAACAAACATATACTTTTCCTTGGAACTGAAAACGTTTGCATGGAAAGAGGAAAGTGCTTTCTTCTGTGTGGTTTTACTTTGAAAACGGATCAATAATATTTGTGGTTAAAAGTTGGTAGTTTAATAAAACGCAAAGTCTAGACAGCCATAGTGCCTATTTTAGTTCTAGTAGACTTAAAATTGGACGTTGTGGTCACACGCCTACGATACCAGAAGGGTATCTTTAATCGTTTTTATAAAAAAAAATAAAATAAAAAAAAAGCTGAAAAGCTGGACATAACTGAGATTTAAGTTGTGGTAGGTTTACCCGCGGGAGCTTAAGTGTCCTTGTTGCTTTTCCCTTATTTCCCTCTGACTTAACATTTTATGGATTTAGGATTAAGTGGACGTATAAACAGATTTATCTTTGACAAAGAGGTTTTTATAAATCCAGCAAAGGAGAAATTCGACTTTCACTTTGGTGTAGTTTGTTGTAATGCCAGAGGGAACAACAAACGCTCGAGTTCAATTGTAAGCTTTGTGTGCGTGTGCATGGTGCTTTTGGGCAAACAAGGGAAAAGAAATAATCATCATCCTTTTCCGTTGTCGTCGACGAGAATGTGTTCCTGATTTAATCCTTTTATGTTTTCCCTTCTCTGAATCGTCTTCATTGGAGTGAAAGTAAAACTTTTGGCGTCTAATCAAAATCCATAAGATTCGATTGCTTGATTTTGTTTATGAAACAAAACGGCATGTGTTTAAGTTAGGGTTGTGGGTTGTTGCAGCAGAAACGGAAGTTCTCTCTTGATAAATATAAGTAAAAGCCAAATACTTTGTAAGTTATAGAACTAATAATGAATCACAATGGAATCATCTCAACACGTGTCTGCATGTTTATCTCAATCTAACAGCAGCAGTGAACAACTATAGAATCTAGAAGCACAATCTGAAGCTGAAAAGGGTTTCAGCCAACTGGACTGGAAGCACATTAGCTTTTGGTAAATATGCATTTCAATTTAATACGGAGAGAAACTCGCTGAACTGGAGAAAGCCTCCTTTCTTTTCCGTCCTGCACGACGCCCAATAATAAAGCAAACTCATTTCTATAATATTAGTTCCATTATTTGTGTTTGAGCACTGCTTCCGACAAATATGTTGAATTTGCGAGATTTACTCCCAAATATAAACAATACTCTAGGATATTTGTTCTAATCTACATTTATTAGTTTCCCTAATTTATTCGTAAACCACGAGAGGGTAAGCAGTTACTGCAGACTACATATAAAGTAGGACAGTATGTTGCGTATATGTGTAATAGTAGTGACAAAGCAGGAACCTCATTAGTTGTAAATGTGCTTCAGTTATCAATTTCTACTCTTGATTACTATCGTATGAAATTAATTGAATACAAAAGAAGTCTCTTTTGATAAAGGAAAGGAAGAAGTACTACTCGTCACGTTTTCGTGCTCTGAAAAGTCTTTTCATTATCGCTAATCCAACTTCATGACGAACACGTTCATGTACATACTTATTAGTACACAACCTGCCAGGACACAACTGGTTTAATCAGTAACAAAACATCTTTCCACTCATAAAGTGTCGAAAATTGCAAGCACTTGACAAGATAAGAGAAGAATAAGAGACACTTAACTCCACCCTCATTTCACTTTCTTCGTCTACTTTCCATTTACCTTTAATGGCCGAGAGATTATTATGATGACACGAAAAGCAACACTTAATTTGCGATCATGACTCTTTCAGAACTAAGCTAATTTACTTAACTAAAGGGTCCGCTTAATTATTCATGTAGTTTGAATGACCACTTCTAACGGTGGTATAAGACACATACGGTAACAAGGGTGTGTATAAGCACTTTAAGATATCTAAAGAAAGGGCGCTATTGTTTGTGTTTATATTCTGTCGTCGTGGGGTTCAAGATGGAGCCTACAATGTTGTCCCTTGTCACCATAATTTACACTAATGGGTAATAAGTGTAATGATAAGTATTATAATATTCCATTATGTATGGAGAAAGCTAAATTGCTACTTTGCCCATACAGTGAACTTTCAGGGACGGGGCTTCATTAACTGATGGAGAGATACTCTCATGCCTAATAGGATTGACTCAGATACCATCTCCAAATAATAATACTTAAAAGTGTCCGGCCGTAAACTTAACATTTTATACTTGTACTTGTATTCATTTTCTTTGCATTAATATATCAGAAAACCAACATATTTAATTTAGAAGTTAAATCAGTGAACTAGATCACTAACCTAATTTGCTTAAGCCTAGCATGTAGCGACAATGTCACCAGATTATGGAGTTCAGGTCTAGCCACACACATCAAACGGAATAAAACGCACTCTGCCTTTAGCGTCATTCCGTGCAGGATTTTCTTTTGTACTAATAGAGCTTATTAAGATAATTACTCAAAAGACCACTAATTGCCTATAAGCTAAAACACATTCAATGAAAATAAATAAATAATTATCCACATTCAAACAGTCTGGACCGCACGCAAGTAGGGTCATTTACATTTTGATTCAGGAAGCAACGAAGAGTAGCATAGTTATAAATGCAATTTATTCCTTCCCACCTGACCTGATGTTAATAATTGTTAATCATTCACTGGAACAAGTTATAAAAAGAAGCTCCGAAATCCCCCGAAGGAACTAACATTAGGAAAAAGTAAACCCTACTACATTATAGCTACTGGAACATCTTGTTAGGAAATTGTAAAGGTCGTTCTCCCATGAGACACGCACTTCCAATTTCCGAGGTTTTTGAAGGAGGTGTGGAGGCTATTTACATTTTTTCTATAGACTTCGTGTGGACATTAATTATTAATTTTCCCAACGTCTATTATTAATACAATGGAAGAATATATGATGCAGATGGAAGGATGAGAAACTGTCCGGCATAGGAGGAAATGAGAAATTCAAATTCCAATTAACGTAACAATGGATGATGGCTGGATTAGACGTCAAACGGATGACCTGAGAGTCGTGAGTGCGTATGTGGGAGGAGGAATGGTCGCTTCTGGTATTGTAATCACAGCGTGTTGGCGGCTTAAAGTTGAACTTGATCCCTTGACATGGATAAAGTATGAATAAGGAAAGGGTGTTTTGGGTGCCTTGACACGCCTTAAGTCTCGAATGGACAAGAAAATTATGCTCCCCTTCAGGGACAAATAGTTCTTGCTTCCCAAAGAGACGCACAGCAGTGAGTCCCTCGAAGAAATGCGTTATTTATGTTTCATACTTGATATTACAAATTTTAAAACGTGGGGATTCCATATGCATTTTTGCTGGAAAGCCTTAAAATGTGTTTAGAAAAAACAAAGTAGCTCAAACCCCGAAGGAGAATTTAAGATCAACAATTCCACCACCACGACCCCTAAAACTCCTTTGATTTTTGGATTTGAAAGGCAACACATTTTTTTCCGGTTTAAGAAAACGGCTCCTGATGCCATATGGCCGCGTCTGGCGTAAATCTTTCCGTTTCCAAAGGTTTTTAATTTATTTTCCAGGGTGAGAAGTCACCTTAAGGCGAGTACACGTATGTGGAGAGGGAGCCGAAAAAGGGTGAAATTCAGCTTTCAATTCTTGTTTGTTTTTCTTGAGCATGGGACTGGTCGTATAACATTCATCTTCCGTCGGTGTTCAAACTATTTAAAAAGGGTACTAAATGCACATTAACTGAAGCCTAAACCAAAGCTAATGAAATTAATCCTCAATTTCTAAACAAAATGGGAAACCATTGACAAAGCGGATGAGTTCCTGGGAGGTTGGAAAAGTCAAGTCCTGTAGGGCTAAATTTTTATGAGGATTTTGTGCTTGTGCTGCTCCTTTCTTTCTGGATTAGCTGCAGGAATGGACGTTATAACTTTCCCTGGAATCACGGGAAATAAAATCATTAAGGGTCCTCTGGCGTTCTACCTTTACGCCTCCCATTAGGTTACCAAGAGGAAGTCACAGGACTTTTCGAGAACAAAGATTTTTATCACTTAAATGAAAATGAAAACCAAATGGGAAAAATTTACATAATGATTGAGGTTTTTAGCCTACTACCTTTCCTCCTTTAAGTCTCTAAAGGAAGATTAAGAAAATAGAATATAAGTAAAGATTATATAATTTATGAGTGGATTAAGGTAGTGGAAATAGACGAAAGTATCAGTCCGCAGAGGGATGTAACTCTATTGCAATATGTGACGGTTTTATGGATTCTAAAGTTCCGTTGTCCCAACATGGATTCTGTCCCATTGAGTATGCTACAACCTACAGTTTCCAACGCTTTTGCATTTTGCGTATGAGAAGACACCCGCCAATTCCAGACATTAAAATCCATTTAAGCGACGTTGGTTACTAATGTTCCACTTCTGTCATTATTATGAAGCTAAGACTTCTGCTAGTAGTTCGTCGTTGCAAAGCTCCTTCCATTAGAACCCAACTTTGGCAGACTCATCGAAATTCTGAAATCCTATTAACTGGTGAAAAGGGAAAGAGGAGAACATAAAGTAAGATTGTGTAAGCGGATAGGTGAGATCCATTAGAAATAGGAAGAATTCGAATTGGAACAGTTTGCATGCTATCGGGGGAGGATATTATGAAGAAATGGGTGAAAATAAGAGAAAGTCCCTGAAATACGCACCATGAAAAAAAGCTATGGTCGCTGGAAATGGTAAAACTGAGAAAATTTATGATCAAGTAGCATGGAAATGGGAAAAGCAAAAGTCTCTTTCCTTGAGCCCTTTTTACGCCAGGCGGAATTTGAAGTGCTCATTCCTAATTTTCTTTTCGGTTTTTTATGCCCACTTCGTTTGCAACTGCAATTACTCTTCTTTATGAGACAAAAGGGTTTTGCAAGTATTAACCGAGTTATAGAAAAATCTCACGCAGTTTGTTTGGCACCTTTCATTTGGAAACACAGTAGGGGAGAAAACGAACTTTGCAAAATAGAGTCTATATACGTATAGCAAAACAAGAGTAGCAAAATTAGTTGCATAAACTAAAAATTTGAGAAACCATAAAATTGGCAAAGGCGAAATAACTTTTTGGAACCGAGGACTGTGGTATAAGCACACATAAATTTCCTTTTGCCAAAATTTTCCCACACCTGTTTCCTTTTGACAAATGAACAGGCATAATAAATGTTTTGGCATATTATACTTTTTTCACAGGAAAAACTCCAGGCTCATAAGTGGTTAGCGTCTAATTACTTTTTCACACTGAATTCAACCGCCGCGGCCACATCCCTTTCTTTTTGCACTTCGGAAACAGGCGTTAGGCGACATTGGCTACTAAGGAGTCAAAAATTGGGCATTGTTTCCTTCTACCGTTTCGTATTGTTGCAGTGGGTGGGTGTGTTCAAGTGGGAGGTTTCCATTTCATTCTTAATGGAAGACCGTGACTTGTTTCTGATACTCGAATAAGAGGCTTCCTATTAAAAATGAACTATTCACTGAATGAAGAACCTGAACAACGAAAAAACTTATCCATAGATCTTTGTTGTGCGCGTTTTTCTATAGTTTAACACGTTAACTTCCAGGTCGTAACCAATCTGTTTATATTGAGAGGCTGTGGTTAACTTTTTTCATGGCAATCTGGGATTTTTTGACAGGCTCAGAAGATATGGGATTTGGGCGGAGAAGCTTCCTTAGTTTCCCTTCCTTAATTATCGCTGATCAATTTCATTCGGTAGTGGAGCCCCTTAATGGAGTCCCCCTTTAATCCCCGCCAACTGGTCGGAAACTCGTCGTGGCCAAAGTAGGAAAGCAGTTGGCCATAATTCGATTGTTTTAATTCAATAAGCAATTAATCATCTTCACTTGAACGGGTTTTGATTATACTTCAATGTCTACTCGATTACTACCTTTTTGCAAAGTGTTAGAGTAATTGACATATTCAATCCAAACTGATTAGAATCTGTAATAGTTTTGCGAACAATGAATGTCTACTATAGTTAGCCTAAATTTAGCGCAAAGCACGATAAATACAATGAGAGCCGTCGCCCAATTCATGCATTTTCAAGGTGTGGTCAGTGTCGGTAAGAGAATGACCAGTTTACAAGGGGTCTCATGCAGGGTCTCTGTAATTTTATCAGGTGCGTCGAAGGGACGATCCTTTAGTTTTTTTGTAGTATTCAACACCCCCAGCTGGGTGCAGCGATGTGACCTTAAGGAGGCACAAACGTGAGGCCTCAGCTAAATGGCATTTCTTATGGAATATCAGCTTTGCATTTCACGTTCCACGTGTTGCTGGTGTCAGGCGAATCAAGGAGATCCAATTTATAATTCATCAAACGATTTGTTATAACTATTACAAAGGATGAATAATATTCTATATAAAAATATCTGCGTTTTATCGCTTTTCCGTAGGTATAGAGTATCGCATAAAAGAAAAAATTCACATTGTCAGACTATGTGAACTATGCAGAAGACAAAAAAGAAATTAAAATGTTATGAACCTTAACTGACTTTTTCGAAAAACACATTAAAATCTTCTTTCCTGATATTAGTGGTTAACCAGTTTTCATATAGATTTGCCTGCTGGTGGAATTTTTAATAGCCAATCGTACAAGATAGTAAAACATGTTGTAGAAATCCACGGGTGGCAATATCCCGGAGTCTGCGTGTCTTCTCAAAAACACGTCAGAAGATTTCTCCATTGGCTTCCTTCTTAATCTTCTTGGAATGAATTACATGGAACAAGGTTTCTCACTTTTGGCATGTGAAATATATTGTACGGTTGGAAGAAGTTTAGAACCCGACGAATGAGGATCGTTTGTCAAATCAGACTTCACACCTTTACGTCAAGACAAGATGAAACCGCCTGCCTGGGTTTTTCGAACATGGGAGTGGGTAATTAATGCAGGCATCTCCAAAATGATTTCCACTTTTTGAAAAAAAAATTCATTTCAGACGGTGTGGGAGAGACGCGCGCTTCCCTTGCTCACCCTTTTTAAAAGCGCTCCAGCCCAAGTGTGTGCCTCTTCAAGAGGCCCTTTTCATATTTTTTATCCTGTCGTATTTCATTCGGGAACATTACAGGAATGTCTTGTCTCGGTGTACTATTTACGGTTATGACCGGGACTTGTGCTCCGGGTTCTTGATGTGGTGGATCTTTTAAGTCGGTGAGGTCCACTGGGACACAAATGGGATGTTTTCCCGCTGGTTCGCCTGGTGTGGTTTCCTTTTGACCTCATCGTCAGCTTTCCCCTCCTTGTGTGTCACTCGATTTATAAACGAAGCGAGGCTCCGCTCCGATGGATACTTTGTACAAGATCCACACACTGGATTTTTATAATACGGTTATTATTTTTGGGGTATAAAATTTGGCATGTGGACAAAACAAGCATGAGTCTTTCATATAAAAATGGTTGTTGTCAGATCAAACTCCACAGGGAGCTTGTTCAAACGCTTGATCTAGGAAGTGGCCAGATGATAACTTTTCGACCCGCTGAATTCTCGTTGATTCACCATTTTTTAAACCCATGAGTCCCAAATGTTTTAAATCTGTATGGTGCTAAATCAACACTCAGAGGTCATTGAACCCTTGTCTCTGGAATGGCGGAAAACACAATTTGCAATATGCCCAAAATATGGCGTCTGATTCCAATGGGGATATAAACACATATAGATCAAAATGGAAGTGACTTTGGGACAAGACGGGCGTAACGTAACGTGGGAACTGGATCATTTCCGTCCATCCGACTGGAACTTAATGTTCCATGGACAGATTCTTTAAGTGAAAAATGTAAGCTGAGACTCATACTAAAACCCACCCGTAGACTTCCTTTTCTAACGTTTTCTAACCCACAATTCTTGTGACCCAAAGTCCCGGAAAAGCTATCCGGCTGGACTCTTGCCCTGATTCCGCTCAGTGACACTTCCCTAATAGAATTTATGCCATTCGAAACCACCGGAGCAAGGAGTAAAGTCCATTTTATGATTAGCCACATTCGTCCTCCAGCTTCTCAGTATAACTCCTCTTTTTCAAAAGAAGTAAATAGTTAACATGATCAATTCGGGAAAAAGATTTCAGAGCCAGATAAGATTCAGTTGAATGAATTCAAGCAAAAGAATTGCAGGGAGGGAGGGAAAGGTGCGGAGACTACAAAAGCCGTTGTCGCACCTCTGCACCGCTTATCGCATACCGCGTCTATTCAGAATTGTTCAGACATTGTTACCCACGTATTGGATTACATGAGTCTTTTTGTGGTTTTCCCAATTGAAAACCCAACTCACCAATTTGTTTAGGTTCACACCTCTTTAATCTTCATCATCTTCAAGGATCGAACCAACTGCGTACAAATACAAGAAGCGCATAAGAGCAAAAGAGAAGTGACCCTTAATACGCTCTCAATGAAACTGACAGCTGAGAATAGTGTAGGCAGATTTTCATTTCTAAAGTCTATTTGAACCGACATGTTTCATGAATTGAACACGAAATTCCCAGCCTAACCAATTATCCATGTGGAATTAAAAAGATACCGTGAAAGGCCTGATAAGTCCCTTGTAAGGTCAAAAGTGTTACCGAGGGTAAGAATTAAGGGCACTGTACACGCTTAACTTCATCTGTCAATCGACCATGATGTAACCACGACATTGAGCCAAACAGAATTTTTATACATGTGAAAAGATGCTTTATACTTTTTGGACGGATGGCATTTCTCTAAGAATTTTGGTACTCACTAATGCATTTCTATAAAATATTAGTGCAGAAACTTTTTTTACGACAATAGCAGAAATCCCATGTCTATATCATTCAGCTGGTGCTCATTTGAGTCATAAAAGAAAAAGAGAAAAAAGAAAATTGTTGAGCATTCCAAACTTTGGAAAAGTCTAAATTGAGTCACTTGAGAAGTGGAGAAAAGAATTTTGGTGAAAGTGCGGAGAGAGTGAAAGAGAAAATTCGGCTGAGATTGGAAATGATCCCTAGCGCCAAGGACTTTTATCTAAAGGGAAGGCTTCGATAAAACCACGGCCACATTGCACTGTGGCATGGCGTAAGTTGAGCCATGCCAACCTAAAACTTTCTCTTCCGACTAATTAACATTTCTCATGCGTAGGTTCCCTACTTTCCTCCTAGTGACTACTAATAACGAAAACTCTCTGCTTAGCTGAGCGACTGGATTTTGAAAACCCTTCTTGCCTTCCATACACTCCAACTTAAGTAACCGCTCAACTTTTCAATTTTAAATGTCTCCAGAGTAGACTAGGGAGAAAGTAGGTATATTGTTACTCATTAACACGGGGAGGCTTTGTCCTTACCTGATTTGATGCTCCCCAGGATCCAGACGGAAGTCAGGAAAATTAGACTTTGGAGTAGCGGAGTAGTAGCCATGGTACTCGTACACGCTCCTGCAAAAGTTCTGCTTTGCAAAATAATCAGGAACCCTGCGGAAGTGAGCCTTCAAGTTCTCCCCTTCTTGCTTGTTTTTCTTTTGCAAATTGGAACAGTTGTGTGTGTGTGTGTGTGTGGAACTTGGTGTGAGCTGCTTCTGGAGAAAAACGGGAATAGTATATTCTCAGAAGTGTATTTGTTTAGCTCTGTAAATTAGGAACATAAATCACTTGGAGTGTAGGTCCTGGACTCGGAATTTCAAGAGTTGTTGATCTCGATCGTTTCGTTTTTGCAATGGTCGGGGAAAAACTGCTTGTTGAATAAACTAGTAGAAGTCCATGTGGTATTATTTTTTATCTCTAAGGAAAAGTCAGAAGTGTACTTGAAGTTAGTTACTGGGAAGGAAGTCTATATCTCCCTTACGGACCAACGAACGATTTGTGGCTGTTCTAATTCAATTACTTTATACTCAAATTGGAGTAGCCGACGAAGGGAAATTGGACGCTTCACCCTTCTTCAAGATTGATATCCGGAGACGTTGCCAAAATCTGAGCGAGTTTCTGTTAACCTCAATGTGTTAACTTATAAGTCCATGATTTCCTGACTGGTAATAAAGTTCCAACAGCGGAAGTTAATTCCAAAATTCAGTTTTCAATCAAAATCTGAGAATTTGTAAATTCAAAGTCAAAGTTGATTACAGGAGTTCTTCTCGAAGGAAAACGTACGCAGGGGTTCGGTTCAATTTCAAATTTGTCTTCTTTTGTAGTGGTGGGGCGGATACTATCAAGATGTAAAATGCTGCGGTGGTTTCCTTGTTCAAAGTATGAAACTGACAGCTTCAGAAGCCCATCTTTCACTCAAACGTTTCTAAACCAGATGAGAGAAAGTAGTAAAAAGAAAAGGGTAAAAGAATGCCGCTTGGGATAAATGCACACTGGTTTTGCGTAAAACTGGAGAAAGTAGAGTTCTTTCTTCTGGTCAAAAAGTCAAAGTCAAAAAGTTTCTTCTCTTAGGATGATTTGCGAAAAAATTCTGTTCACGAACTTTGTGAAAAACAAGTCGCCCCTTTTGTCCTTTAATTTCCGCCTTTCCCTGAATGCTGAATTTTCTGTGCTTTCTTTCTCCACTTGGTCGATTCCTTTAGACAAATTGAAGATTAGAATTTGCTGATGATGAGGTTGCCTAATTCCCTTCTGATTTACTATTGTTGTAAATGTTGACGAGCAAAGTTTGGAGAAGTGAGTGTCCGTAAGGGAGACCAAAACAAGACTGAGGCAGAAGATGAATTTGGGAAGTGGGTCCTTTCGGCAGCCCCGTACAAGGGGAAGAGGCAGTTTTCGAGTGGCGTCATTCATGCGGCCGTTGTAGAAAACCCCTATGCATTATTATTGTGCTCAACTTTTCTACAAGAAAGAGAAAGTATTTTAGAGCTTCAAAAACTAAGGAATAGAGCTAGCCCATTTGCCTTTCTTCCCTTCCTTTCACCCCTTGTGGTGAAAGTAGAAAAAAGTATGAAACTTCAGAGAAAAAGTGAATTGACTTCATGTGCTTGTCAGTTCTCTTACTGTAAAACTTCCTCTTCATCAACTTCTTAAGTTTAGATCATCTTCGAAAAATTTCCTCATCAGTTCTTTCAAATTCTTGAAATTGTAGGTGAAGTGGTAAAAACCAAAGGCCCTGAAAGTTAGAAACAAACACGCTAATTACAGCCTGCAAAATGTGAAGGTTTTTCTTTGCAATTTTACTAAAGAGCTCATATGAAGCGGCACAGAAAATTTTCGACTTGCGAAAATCGTCCATTCTTCATTCCATCCATTTTCGCTTCGTGTAATTATTCTATCCTTGAACTAATAGTGTCAAATGACGCTGAGAATTTGTAATTAACACAAGGTTTATCGATTAAAATGCTATTTGCAGCTAAACGTTGTGGTTTAGCAAAACTGCGATCCGTCCAGAGTTTTGCCAGGAGAAAGTCTGAGGGTGGAAAGTTTTAGCCATCCAGTAGAAATATTCTTAAATGAGTCGTCAGTGTAGTATAATTGTGAGTACAGGAGACTAGCCAAGACTGAAAAATCTTGAGTCGTTTTAATGAAAGTTCTAAGAAGTCAAGTGTGTGTCTTGAACTCTCATTCAGTCCTTCATTATAAACCTCCTTCTATCCAAACATCATCGCAATTATGTATTTTCAAAGGAAGTAAAAGGAAAAATAAGACTTATATGTGCAGAAAAGAGAGAGAAAAGAGTCTCCATAGGAAAAGAGAGGATGATGAGAAAAGTTCAATTTTAGGACTCCGCGTCCTTCTTCTTGTGTAAACAGCTCTGATTTGTCAAAGTGAAGGCTTGCATCTTAATTGACGCCTTTTCCCAGTCTCCTTTCACTCATCACTGCACACTTTTAGTCCACAAACAAACTTTCTTTGAACTTTGAGGCTCTACATTTAAGGAAAAAGTTCAATATAAATACGAGTAAAAGGGACTTGCACTTGAGAGTCGTAATTCCAGTATATAGAAGCACAATCACAATCAAAGAGAGTACAGGCCAAGAGTTACGGAAACAATTTTAATCATGAAAAAACAGTCCCCCCTTTAGTCATTTTGTGTCTGTGCGTACAAATCTGCATCCAAATTTTGGAGTAGCTGGACCGAACTCAGTCGTAAAGTGAAAGTATCTCTGGACACTTACTTTCTTTTTTTTACCAATTTAAGAGGAAATGTTGAACGTGAGTGAGGGGAGATGATAGTTGGGGTTCGGGCAAAACGGGAAATGACACCCAGGCAATAAAACCCAATGCCAAACGTAATGAAATATAATGAAATGTAGTTATCCGGAGTAGTGGAGAAAAGGGAATTTTCCATTCTTTTCTATTCTGAAACCCCGGCTAATGTCTTTTGATGGAATTCAACTTTCACACGAAACGAAGTTTGGAAAGTAACTACACGAAAAGAAACGTCACTTTCTCGGCTTCCCCCTCTTTGTCAACTGCCGGACCTCGGTGGATTCATTCCAGAAAATAAAGTCAATAACAACGAAATTGGAAGATATAAGGAACTACGGTTTTTATTATTTCTCAAAATTCGACTTTGTAGCATGTTCCAGGAACCTAGAGAAACGCCTAGAAATTGAAAAGGAAGATCCTTTCCCCATCTCGCACAGGCGATATTGCAATCAATAGAAAATTTTTTGTCAAAGTTTCGGGTCCATTTGAACCCGACGCTGTCCAGGAGATAAATGGTCTCTTTCTGACATCTACCTAGTATCTAACACTTTGACTTTAATTACCATACCCGTAGTTACCCTACGATTGATTACTTTCCACAAAGAGAACCACTTGATTAAACTCCAGTGTCTGTATTGATTTCTACAAAGCATTGTAACGTTTCCTTTTCCAAGCGGCAGTGGTAAGTTATAATAATGGGAGATGGGAGAAAGCAAAGATTTCAACTCCAGGATTCCCATTGTATCTTTTGTGAAGATCTTAAAGATGTCAGGAACAGATTCCCTCTCAATTGTTATACGAATTCACTAACAATTCTAGTTTTAGGGCGCTACACTCCTAGTTAACATATTTCTGTGGTAATTAGTGTCATATTGAATTAACGCCTTGTGCTCCATCCTAGCAAGAGAAAGTGTGAACCATTTGACATTTCCGGTCATCATGATTATATGCCTTGCAGGATATTACTGATATATCTCAGATTAGTTTTGCCAAGGGAATCTATGTGGAGAGACGAGATGCAAGGTCCTCTCCAAAATGGAATGCGGGAATATATCGTAATGACGCTTCAGACGGTTCCTAGGTCGATGCCGGGTCGAAAAGCTCATCAGCCTGAAAAGGAAAGCTATTGCGGGTGATGTGCTATTGGGGAAGAGCTAATGATGACAGAACTTGAGTGATTTAAGGCCACTAATATCTTCCCGAAAAGTCTAAAAACTCCCGTTTCTGTTTTATTATTTTTTGTCCGGGTAGAGAACAGGAGAATCGGAGAAAAGAAAGGACTCGAGTCCTATTCCAATCCGCAGTTGCTGGAGTCTTTTATCCGCCTTCTAATAATCTATTATGTCCAGGGTGGGTGAGTGGAGAGTCTCTGAGTGCATCAGGATACCCGGGTTTGTTTTCCTAAATAACAAAAATGAGATGAAGGGGAAAGCATTTTTGTTTTCGAGAGTTGGATAAAAATATACTACTATATTGAGGATGGACTAACCTTTCCCCTGAAATCTAATTCATTTCTTTGGGAAAGGTACATTTCCGAAACTCATTTTTACTCCTCCAAGTCTAAATCAAGTTTTGATTCAAAAGAAAAGGAAATCACTCTCAAGATTAAAGTCGCGCATTCATTCGAGGGTGTGCTACTGCTGTAAGAGAAATAAAACATTGTGGCATTGACCGGTGAGCAGGTTGTCGTCGTGTAAAATCCGTCATTTTCCTTGGGTTTTAGACCACCAAAGGTGAACAATAAAAATTGTACGCAGATGCGTTGGTAAAACTCGAATTTATTTTTGGTTACGTTGACAAGGTTGTGGTTCCTTTGTAAAAATACAGTCGATTTTTATTACCAGGAGCATTTGGATTTTAAATTATTCAAAGTGAAGGATTCTTCAAGACGCCTGTTTGGGTCAAGGGGTTCCAAAAGGACTGAATTAGAATTTAGATAAGGGTGAAGGAGTTAATGAAATTTATGGTTAACTGGATCCTTTGAGTGACATTTCATTCTTAGTTGCTGGAAATGGGATGACAGACGCTGAATGTTCTTGGAAAGAAGAAAGTATAAAATGCCAACATTAAATTTACTTTATCCTCTCTCACCATTACTTTCATCTCAGCTTCCAATTTTATTTCAAAGCTATTCCAGTATAAATTGTGTTTAAGTTCATCAGCAAAGGAAATCTGGCAATCTCAAACAAAACTGTCTAGCGAAGCAGGATGATGAGAAGCAGAATGCGAGGACATTCCCATTAATTGCCTTATTATGACTTACCCTCTATAGCTCCACACTCATTTAGACACATTCATTTAACTCGACAACTTTACCGACTGTCCTTGTAATCATACGAAATCAAATTACCCTTTCAAAGAAGAAAGTCCTATCTCAGACTTCTGTTTATTTTCCAGAATAACTTTTCAAATCCAATTGCAAATGAATGCGAAGGCCAATTTACTAAGGCTTGCGTGTCAACCCCAGTTTTGAAAAACTCTTCAAAACCTATGAAGATTCCCTCACGATTATACCGAAGGGCAAAAATTTATTCAAACTTTCAATATAGAGTTGTTCAAAAATATGTTAAATTTTTAAAAACTTTTACCTATAAATATTCTGAAGAGTTTACGAGCTGTAAATAATTTATGCTGTTGTTGTTCATCAACGGTAATGGGTTGATGGATATATTACATGCTTACAAAAATGGTATATTGAAGCAACCTTAAATGCTCATCAGCTCATCTGAAGAGACTTTTACAGCTAATTATTTGTTGAAACAGACACTTGATAAGTTTGAAGTTCTCGAAAGTACGAAATGATTTAAGAGAATGACGATGCTTTGGTGGAAATGTTGGAAATGAATGAAATCGAAAATCTTTTGGTTTCACACTTTTCTTTGCTTTCACTCCGAGCTGAGTTCACTTTCATCGTCTCCCATTTCCATTCTGCCACCACGCCACTACCACTTCCTTTCTAACTTTCTCCAGATTAATTTCCATGCTAATTTCCTTCCATTAACATCCTACCCAGTTCACCAATTCTGATGAGGATTCAAATAGCAGTGGCATGGTTGTGCGGTACATTATGAAATGAAGTCCATTTTCTTTTCACTATCCTACACTCAAGTGCCATCAACTCCTCCGTAACTAATGTGGACTTAAGAGGAATAGAAACAGGCAAATGGAAAAAAAGATGTCCACATAAATCAATTCGGAGACTAATAAAATACACCCCGCTCGTGGTCTCATAATCCATTAAAATAACCGAAATGTGAGTCTTTCTCCGTCTCTAAAACTCTCCCCTCGCAACCTCACTATCATTACTTAACCAGTACTTAGGACAAATACATCCACAGTTTTTGGCAACATGGACAATCTAGAAAATGCAGTCTTTTTTGTTGATTCAAGAACGGGAGTGAAAGTGGAGTCTTTCACTGAATTTCGCTGTTTAGAAACATTCGTCTGCAAAATATTGAAAACTTTTCAGAAATCCGCCGCATCAGAATACGTCGAATATATAACCAAGACAAAACACAAAAGCCCCTGCGACAGAAAACCCGGCCAGACCAAATTGTACTGGTGTGGGAGCACTTAAGTGCATCAAATTTACATCACAATAACAGGAAGCCCTGTTCAGGAAAGGAGTAATTTCATCTCCTGCTGAGAATTATTCCAAACTTCTTCATTGCTTTTTAGCCCACTTCAGCCCATTGTAAAATTTAAACAATAAATATTCATATTATTTAATATTGGGTGACGTTTACGATTGGTTGGCCCTCCTCCCTGTTATTACTTTCATTATATGAAGTATTGAGACAATACAAGTCCATGATGGGTAGCTGGATGGTTTTGGATCAATTACAAGTGGGTTTGTTTTAACCATCAGCGCCCTTTGTCCGGGAGCTTCAATAGCAAGAATTTACAATCTTCTGCCTGCCATTTTCAATTTCCACATGAAGTGTTGATGGTACTTTGAACAGACTCGTCGTACATCAGCGTTGCAATTATGAAGCTGAAACGTTAGTCAAAAGCTCCAACTGGGAGGAAACCTCCACAGAAGGAAGCTTTAATTGAATTTCTAAAGTCCTTAATTTTTGTTTGCAGGGAAAACTCGCCCATTTGAGTTTTTGAACCTGCTCGAATCCTAAAATGGAGAATGCAATAAAGTAATTCGCTAGAATAGCTGAAGCTCAATATAAGCAAACTGCCAAACTTCTAACGTCTGATCCTCCTCAATTTTGCAAACGTTCTTGCTTCTGAGCGAACGGGAGAAAGTTACGTGGTTCAGTTCCACTTCACCGAGTTTCAACTGTTATTGCTTTTGTCAACTTCTTTTCATTCAATTGAAAGAAAAATTCAGATCAGAAAACCTACCCGTTTGCAGTTAATTCAAATCAATCAACGTTTTATATCACAACCTTTCTCATGTGTCACTCAGATTTGTGAGTGACCGAAGCCAAAACTTTTCTGAGCATGTGCAATATTGTACCTCAGCTCTTAGGGATGTCGCCACAACATTCTCATGAAGACAGAAGCATAATAATTTCCGAAGCAGGAAATACACTTCTCGCTTTCAGCTACACAGCAGCAGGAGCGGCTAGCGAGACGTAATGGATGTAAGGTCTTTGTATTGCTTTCTCCGAAGGATGCTATTTTCCTGAAAGTGCGTATCTGATGTCCTGCTACCTTACTTTCCCCCCAACGTATTTTCGTCTGACCGGGACATTGGCGGAAGCGGATGATGATGGTGATGACCAGGACTTGAAAAAGATGACGATGATGGTTATGGAAAGAAGCTTTTCCGCACCATTGGACCGGTACATTACGGTTCGGACATCGAGTTATTTGCTTGGAAAGCCCAAAGTCCCCTTCGTTCCATTTAGAGTTTCGATTAGAATCTTTTGCCAGGGGAGATGCTTCTGGGTAAAACCGTACGTATCATTTACCACACAACATACGACTAGATCAGTACAATCCAGTGAAAGCAAATTCATAAAATACGTACATGTCACTCTGCGGAAATGTGCCTGGATGAAAATCAAGAAGGTAACCTGACAGACTCGTACCGCATCATATTATGATGCGAATTGTGCAATTGAAAGGTGGATGACACACGTTTAATCTGTGCTCTGAGTAAAGTACAGGCACCAAGGTATTCGTAATCCCAATTGGTGAAAGTAAATACACTGGGAAGGGGAGAGATAATGGGGAAACCTGGCCATGACATCGACAAAGAGAACTTAACCTTTCAGTCGAAAAAATTCTCTTTGTGAAAGTTTTTCTTATTTTCTGGGATTCACTGGTTGATTAAATTTCCTTATTACTTCCATCTAGTATTATGTTTTGATTGGAACAGGCGGGGGAGTAAACTATTACTGAAATCTGTTAAAACTGGAACACGCAGGACCTGTCTAATTTTGTTTTTTGAATCGAACTTAATTTTATGAAAAGCGGATGAGATTTCATTCCTGACTCATCCCGAATTCAAAGTCAAAGTGTTTCCTGAAAGTGAAAGCAGAATCTCCCAAGTTTACTTTTCTCTGAACCATTCCTACTCAGTTATTTGCACACCCCACCCGATTTTGCTCCTCCCGGGCCGTTCGCCGTTGTCACCAATTGATCATGCCTGAATATCGTCGTGTCGTCCTCGTTTGAAGAGCCTCTGGCATACTTCCCGACAAAAGTGAGATGTGCTGACAAGCTTCCTTTCTTTTCTAGACACAAAAGTTTAAAACGACAGTTTGTTCTAACTCTTACGCTACGCAGTAATTTTGACTTAAGGTGGTGGCGACGAGCAGAGTGTGCTAGATGATGATGACTTGGCGTCTCCGAAGATGAAATACGAAGTGTACATAAGGAAAGCGACTCTTAAGAATTTATTAGAAAACTTCAGAATTTCCATGTTTATGTAATCGATCCTTATTTTTGACTTTTAAAGTTTTCTGCTTTTTCTTCTCCCCCTTGTTCCCATCATCCCTTCGGTTGAGTGGAGCGCGGAGAAAGTCAGAAGTAAACTGTCGCCTCATCTCTCACGTTTGGCTCATCCAAAAATCCCAATGATTTACTACTTTCACCAAAAACCTTTCTCCTTTTCCATGTTTGTCAAATCAGGAAAAAATTGCTGCCGTGGTGGTTGTATAACTTTCAGCTTTCGATTCTCAATGAGAGACTTTTTCTATTTGATTCATAAATGGAGAAAGTTCCTCCCAGTCATAAAATAAGTTTTACAGCATTGTTGTGGGCGTAGCTTATGAGCGAATCAGATATGAATTAATCAACATAAATGTGGATCTCTCGTTCGATTGGAGGACAATTTGGAGCTGGCGGATGAGTATTTTTCCTACCCAGCTTTCCAGGCTTGGTTAATGGAATCCCGGCCAATTGGTCACAAATTGCTCCACGAACACCAACCCTAGAGATGAGAAATTTATTCCTTTCAGTACAACGCTGAGAATTAGTTTTTTCTTTACCAGTATAGAATGCCACAACTTGTTCCGACAACGAGTTCATTTGCAAGAGCGACTGTGCGAAACATTTTTTGGTGAGGGCCTCGAATAAACTTACCTGCGTTGAGGACTAATGCAGATCCTGAAAGCAAGACATCAATCATTGTATGCTCCCGATGGAAGACGTCAACGAATTTATTTGCTGAACTCTGAAGTTCTAAAGCAAGGCATGCTGGATTGATGCCTCGGAATAATGCGCTCCCTCGATTCAGAATTGAAAATGCAGCTTCTAGCCCAACAAATGCTTCCTTAAGGAAGGACAGAGGTGTTTGTGAATACTTGATCACGTGCAGTAGCAGCATGTCTCCCAGTTTGTGCATGTCTTTGGATACCTTGCTCTCCAAATCAATCCCCATTCGCTTCTGCCAATTTACAAAGGAATGCACGGATTTGGAGTTGGTAACCAAGTATTTCCAGCCTAGTTCAAATGTTGTCTTCACGGGATTGCATAATCCCCGTATCAGCCATAGCAAAGCATTACCCATTTTGTAAATGAATGGAGCCAGGGCGTGATTTGCCGGAATTGCTTTGAGAGCACAGTGGATTTCACAGATTTGAGAAAATCCCAGGATCAATCGGCAAGTGTGGGTTTGCCGAAGACACTTTTCCAGATTAATTTGAAAAGGATCAAGTGTAGTGTTGAGTAGTTTTGCGATTGCCGGTGGATCTGTCAGATTAGAGATTCTGTGTTCGCCGCTAGACGTTCTGGTTGACAAACGCTTATGTCGATGCCCGTCTTCATTAACGACCGCGCTAGTTGTTCCCTCAAGTCCAGAATCGCTTCCAATAAATGCGCCAGATATTCTGTTAGATTCACTCTGAAATCCGTGATCGCTTTTGATAGATACGTCAGAAATTCTATCAGGAATACGCTTATACAGATCGGTGTCTTCCATAATTTCGCTGGTGATCATTGGTAATCGGAGCCGGCGGGGTATAATTGGATAACCTCCACGTCTGCGCAAATTGTATAGTGAAAACGCATTGTACAAGCTGTAATCTTGCTCAGACCCACGCTGGCTACGCTCAGACTCAACATCATCGTAAGATTCGTCCAGAAAATAGCTATCGCCGTCGTAGTATTGCATTGGTACATGGATGAAGCTTTGGTCTTCGTAGCGTTGTCTTCTTGGAAACCTGAGTTCTTCGCCAGGATTAAATACCTGTCGCCCAATCTGCGGCCGATATTGTCGCTGGTGTTGTCGCACAGGCTGGGCGACGTCATAGTAAATTGGAATAGCCTGACGCTCAAAATTATAAGTGGGTCGCCTATACCCCTGTGTCGGGTATTGCTGTCGAAGTCCATTGAGCTCTATATTTTCCAAATAAATTATCTACTCAAATTATAAGACTGCGGAGATTTGTCACTTACCGAGAATGAATGAAATGATCGCAAAGACTACCAAGAATGGCGGTTTAATACTATTCCAGAGCGAGAACGACACAAGGTTCATGGTACGACGCTAACGACGCTGCTGCAGTGATGAGTAAACTTGTAAAGTAAATTATTCTCAGTCAGCTCTGAAATCGCCAGTCTTTTCGTGGTAGGCAAAACAATAAATGTAAACAGACACATTAATTGCATGGCGGAACTCGTGTTTTATTGACATCAATATTTATAGCGACGACAAAATGTCATTACAAGTCTCACGTCGGTAATGGACAATGTACTTGGAAGCTTTGCGGCATTGGGTTGACACCTGCGTCGTCGCAGTATAAATTAAACGAATGCTGTTAACATACAAAAGTGCAACGATTTCCTTTACCTATAAGACGCTTTGTGTTCAACTTTGTTGCTTTTAACCATTTTTGCAAACGCCTAATGCTGCGCAATTAAAGGTTGTTTTTATTTTAGAAATTGGGCTTGGAGGTCATTTTGAAATGCGGTTTGCTATTAAAATTCGACATGTCATGAAGATCTAAAAATATCACAAAAGATACCGAAGGATGCTAAGGGCCATAAAGTCTGGTTTTCATTCGTCAAAAGAAGCCATCCGCCATATTAAAAATATTAAACTTACGTTACACAAAGCCCAAACAAGGAAAACACATGCAATATTTAACCCTTGATTCTCATTTTATTCACGGAAAAGGCATTTTAGAGATTCGTGTTGAAACAATCATAATCAACGTGAAACAAAATGAAACTATAAATAGTTCGTGTCTTTGGAACTTTAAATACCCGAGAATAGTTAATTCTCACAACCACCACAGGGCAGTCGCTGTCTTTGGACTTTTACAAAGCCCAAACAAGGAAAACACATGCAATATTTAACCCTTGATTCTCACTTTATTCACGGAAAAGGCATTTTAGAGATTCGTGTTGAAACAATCATAATCAACGTGAAACAAAATGAAACTATAAATATTTCGTGTCTTTGGAACTTTAAATACCCGAGAATAGTTAATTCTCACAACCACCACAGGGCAGTCGCTGTCTTTGGACTTTAGCTGCCTTACATAACAGACTGTTCACAAATGGTATTATTAATTATAGATGTAATAATACCGATACGGTGATAGGAACCAAACTGCTTTAAAGCAAAAAGAGTATTTGTTATTCACTGATTAACCCTATCACTGTGCATTGTAAAAATCAAATTCAAGTCAATACTTAAACTTTAGTGGTCTTGGTCGCATAAATTCGTCCAGAATTTCATCTGTGACTTTCGCTCTCTTTGCTTGCACGTCTGCTACTAGTTTCTGCAGTTCGGAAATAATCAATGCTTTCAACTCACCAGTAAGCATTTTCCCAGAAGAGTAATCCTAGGAAATAATGAAATACAGTAAGGTCCGATGTGTTTCACTTCAAGTAAATATGGTATATATACCTCTCGAATCTGAGCAAGCTTTTCGTCGTCTTCCAGAAAGAACGTAAGATATTGGTAGGAAATGTCAACATCACAATCTCCGCCGAGTTCCCGATGTTCCTCAACGGTTACACGTCCACCAGAAAAGGCATACTTGTTGATCTGTCCATAAGTAAAGTACATTCATAACATTTAGGGGATGAGCATTTAACTGTATATTGTAACTAACCTTCTTCTTAATTTGATTAGCCGTGTCAGTAAGGAATATCGCTGAGTTTTCATCTGAGGCTGACATTTTGGTTTGGGCTCCTTGCAAGGCAGGAAAGAATGTTGAATGCATGAGCGCTGGTTTAGGGCACCCGAATTTTGGTGCAACGTCACGGGTCATACGGAAGTAAGGATCCTAAAATAACTCCAAATATTACTCCTGGTGTACCGTTTAAATTTTTTCTGGCTTTTTGACCATCGAAACAGATCTTACCTGATCAATTGCACAAGGAATAAGACAAGGGATGTCCTTCCTTTTATTGAAGATCTGTGGAAAGCTGGACGAAAAACACGGAGCAGCTTGGATAGATGGGAAATGAATTTTCCCTATGCAATCTAAAAACAAAAGTAAGAACATCCGTCAGGTATTTTGAGATTTTCACGATGAGATAATAATTGTACTCAGCATTACCACTGTCACCGAATCCAAATATTCCCCGAACCTGGTTGAAGGTTACACTTCGTGACACCGTGGAGATGTTTCTATAAAATTCTGGACATTGCCTTCAAAAGCCGAAAACGCAATCAGTTTCCTCGAAATCTGACGGTAATCTGAACTGTACCCAATATATTTGAAGTCCGAAAATATAAACGTCTTCTCAACATCAAATCCACATGCAACTATATCCTTGGCGTTTTCCCTCGTATACTAAAAACCACAAATTTTGGCATAAATATCGATACTTTTAGACATGGAGTCAAAGTTACCTTTTCACACTCTTCGTACGTCAGATTTTTCCAAAGAAACTTTTCGTCGTCCGTAAGCTGAACCACGAGTGGAACGTCAAACGCATCTTGTAACCATCTGTCAAATAAACAATTTAAATCACCATTCATTGGGCCAACACCACATAGTCACCATTAACCACCAAAGCTAAATCTTACTTTGCAAACATGAATGGAACAAGATGACCGAGATGCATAGCACCGGAAGACGGTCCACGTCCCGTGTACAAAAAGAATGGTTTCCCACTTTCGTACCGAGTGAGAATCGCATGCATGTCCCGATGACTGAATACAATTCCCCGCTTAATGAATGGATGGCATGGAACTTTAGTGATTCGCTCGATCCTTGCGATGAGCTCTTCATTAATTTTATCACAACCAAATCTACCTAAAATAAAAAATAAACAAGTAATCCACATTGTGTCATCGTGAGCGTAAATTCCCATGAGCCAATATCAACACGTAATGTAATGCTTACTAATCAATTTGTCGTAGTCGACACCAGTCCCAGATTTAGACTGGACATCCCAAGGGTTCACGAGATCTTCTTCTTCATCAGCCGGTGCACCGTCGCCGCTAATTCGAACGCCGTCCACTAACTTTTCCGTTACATCGTTTGCAGCAATAGTCGAGTCCATTTTCGACCCTATTTTTGAATCACAGGACAGGAACTGTATTACTGTATTGTAATGCTTCACTTCAGGCAAAGGAAAGGGTGAAAACGAACCCGAATATAAAGTAGTTTCACTCACTCACCTGTAATTGCCTTGTTCTCGAATAGCCGTGAATTAACTGAACTCCGATTGGAGTGATATCAACCAGGTCACCGGTTCGACAGCTTTTACTACTCTTTCCGTCTTTCCTCGCTGCTCGCTCACGCTTCCTCGATATGATGAAATGTTGATGTGTGGGCATGGCAGAATAGAATAGCCCCTACACGGCACATCTTCATCTCCTGGTATATAGTATCTACCGTCATAAAAATTACCTTCAATAACTCAGGAACTACTAGACAGATTTCAAATCTGTTTTCAGTTATGAGTTCCCCGTGATCCCAATATGGAAACGCCGTATTAACATTGTCCGGACCTCCTTCCGGGTCAAATGTCAATGTCAATGTTCGGATTACTCTTAACGTGAAAAATGACCTCCACAAAAATTGTTACTCTCGATTATACAAACAACTTTTCTATGTGACCTGTTAGAATTATATTTCTACCCAAGAATGCAGTGCCCATGCAATAAAACCGGAATCAAAGTATTCAAGTCGTTGTAGTGCCAAATGAAAGCTCTTCAGCTACCCTATAATCGCTTTTGTCAAGAGTCCGGGGCTAATAACAGGTCAAGTTCCCTGGTATTATAACTACCGGCCATATGCATATGCTACTTTGTTATACCCTGGTTAACACGGTTTATTTTTCATGAAATTACCTGGAACAGGGTATATGCAACTGATATGAAACGTGAAACGTGAGCGAGCATTAATCATAAACGCTACTGGAAATGTTTGAGAATGGTGGAGGAGGGGGACTTACCATTGTGCTGCGGGGACAACCTGAGGTTTTTTCATAACCGGATGTCCTTATGTCTTTTGCTTATTTTGAAAATATCCGCCGAAGAATGAGAAAAGTGAGACGGGCTAAAACTGTAGAATTTGGAAACCAAATATAAACCTTCATTTCGATGTGAATCGATTTAATTCGGGTATAACTTTGTATAATCCACTTTCCATTTGTTGGTAATTCCCGAATTTGCCCCTGCTTGGAGCCCCTGGAGTACATTGAACGATTTTCCTTTATTCCTTTTGCCCAGGGTATGATTTATTAAAAGGTCTTGATGCATTTTCTACGCTGCAGCAGCATCCCTCTACTGCCTGAAAATATTATGCAATACCACAAATTCCGGGAATTTCAAACCATTATTTTAATCTCAATTTTTGCAAAATAAAAATAGTTTGCAATTTTTATTACGCAAAGGAAGAATTTAATTTTCCGTAGACAATTAATTACAACAGATTCGTAGAAACGGCAATTGGCAAAGAACGTTGCGTTCCTGAAATATTGGTGGAAGTGTTGAAAGTCGGTCATGGTGTCAAAGAGAGACACAGGAGATTCCAGGTAATTTATTTGAATCACTGCCACTTGGCACTTGGGATCCCTCATTCATGTAACAATGTAACAATTAAATAATAACTGTTACCTTGTACGAATGGAAAAACTTTTATATTGGTCTTGTTTTCTGTTGTATTATTACAAAAAATATCGTTGGTTTCATTCTAAAATGTGTTGCAGACGGAAGAACCCTCGGAGCCCTGGTAAAACCGCTGTAAAGTGTTGAGGGAGTTATGTACTGCAACAGTCGTATCACCAAATCGTCGCTGGGGATTTATCCAAGTCCAAGAAACTGATAATGACCGAAGCCACTGACTTTGAAACTGTACAAGTCGGCAATATTCAACTCTGGCTCCCCTCGAACATTTGTACCGATCGGTCAATTTTCCAAGAAGTCTTTTCAATGAATACGTGGAATACGGTTTTTACGGTTGAGCAGAGAGAGAGAATCACGGTATTCAGCCGTTGCATTATTTTCGTATTGTTTGAATTTATTAATCTCCAGTTTCCTTTTCTAGAAAATGCTGCCACCCGAAATCCAATCTGACAATGGCAATGCTATGGCCACGATAGAAGAACTACTTTCGGGAAGATTGACTCGATTCAATTCTAATTCCCTTGAAACTTTCTTCAATGAGTTGAACATTGGAGGATATGATCCAGAGGTGGCTCAAATCAAGTTCAAAATGAAGCGTCAGTGGCGACGGGATTTGCGTAGAAGAAAACAAAATTACCACACCAAACTAATGCAGGAAGTGATCATATCCAGCCAAGCTTGTCTTCATAGGTTGCGTGATAAGAAATTATCCAAGATAGATGGTCAAAATTATCAAAATTCAAAATCTTGTAAAACCATAAAAGCAAATACCCAAGATATTTCAATCAAGCCGTCAGTATCCAAAAAGAAGAAGCCGTCCCCACTGAGGCAGAAAGTGGCAAAGCGGCTTCACAACGAAATTCAAGCGATGAATCATGCATTTCCACCTTCCTCTGTGATCTCCTTGGATGGTCCACCGGGTGAGTTATAAGGTGTATTCTTTTAAATGTAATTTGTGCTTATCCCGTATTTTTTAATATTTTAGTGAAGAAATCTCGGCCTACAAAGCCTAAAAAACCTTGTCCGAAGGCATCTGCGGTAAATGATGGAAGTAGTAATCAAATCAAGCCAACATCCGTCGCCACTTCACACGTTACAACTTCTTCCACTGTCCCACTTACCCAACATACCTCGAATACGATCAGGATCGGATCCGTGCTGAAGAAGACTAACGAGTCAACTCAACCTTTGATTCAAATGGCAAAATTTCCAAGTGTGATTCCACCGTCTTTGCTCGGCGTCATTAACGTCACACAGGGCCCCTCTGGAATACCCAATGCTAAGCCGTATGTTTCACTAAACCACTACGAAATCAAAGTTCCTCCGAAGGAATTCACTCAACAGACCACAACAATGATCTCTCCGCCTGTGGTGCAAAAGCAAGTCCACAAATCCTCTCCAATCCTCGCCTCCCAGTTACAGGCTCCAGTTGTATCTGCCAGTAAACCAAGCTCAACGGTGCAATCAACAAATCAAGGAGGACTGAAGGGTGACTCTGTAACCCCTAATTTGTTGAACATGAAAGTAGAAGAAGAAAGTTCCTCCGATGATGAGTTTGAAGCGATTGAACCAACAATTGGGTTCTCCACCATGATCCCAGCGATAAGTACTGCAAAAGCTTCTTCATTGCAGCAAAGGACAACTAATCCAAAGTCACCCGGGTCCCGTTCGCAACAGGCAGGATTTGGAAACAAGAATATTCAACAACAAAAGAAAACTTCAATTCCTGGAAACACTACTGGAATTCCGAAAATGATCGTCGCTCAATCTCTTCCAACAGTGTCGACAACGCCTACGGTTTTACCAACATATAAAACGTACGTCCAGCCCCCACTGGTTCCCAATGTCAACGTCAAAGTTACAAATTCAAAGGCCGTCATTACAACTCCGAATCTAACCCCTAACAACAAGTTTGCTGGCTTGAAGTTGACTACTGGAAACATTTCTGGCCCTTTGATCTCTTACATTCCGAATGCTCAATCTGGAGGATCAGTACCAAGTGGTACTGTCGCTAAATTGCCACCGAACCTTTCACACCAAAGTCAGACAGCTAAGCTCATACCAATAACTTTATCAAGTTTACCTCAGCAGTCGCCTAACAATACAACCAACACATCAAACACTCAAACATTCAGGACAGATGTTTTCCACTCAGGAAATTCAGGGACGTCATACATGCCTTCCGTTGTACCCACGTTGTCCAGCATGGTGAACGGAGTTACAACTCAGTCTCCAGGCAACAATATCAACATCATTGTGACTAGCGGCACCCAAAGTTCTCCCGCTAGTACTGTAGTTGTCAATCCTTCCGGAATCTTGCCGGTGGCTAATTCAACAGCAAATTCTCAGAATTTTAGCAACATTCGAGCTGAAGCGCTTTCTCCAATTCCTTTAACGCTCAGCGATTTGAGCCTTAGCCTCAACTTGGGACTGGAAGTAACAGGTGATAAATTGGAGGACAAAATCGACGACCTTCCAGTATTAGATGGGAATGCTTTTGATTCCATTCCGAATTTGAGCGACGATCTAGATGTCTTTGATCTGGATCTTGTAGACGGACTCTGTGATTTTGAGTAAGCTCTACCAGCATCTGCATCATATTTTATTCTTATTATTAAAAAATATATTATTATTTCCTTAGGGTGATGCTCTCGGAGGAGAAGCAGTATTCGAGCTTCTTTGCACTGATACGGGAAGTATTATGTTCCACGCAGAATCATCGGATGACATTTTCATGTCTAGAGAAAACAGTGCAAAAGTGGGCGTTGAGTCCATCATCCGACATGAATCCTTGGTTCAATCGAATTATCGGATGGAATGAAGCTTTAATTACTGCCCTAAACTTTCTTGTTGGGAATTATCAAGGTATGAAAAAATAACGAAAGAATTCGAAAGGTGCAGAAATTGAAGGTAATAATAATATCTTCCGTTTTGAACAGAGATTCACCCCGAGGACTTTGTCCCATACATTGAGTACAAATATAAAACAAAGTATTATCAGGTTAGATAAACTGCCATTAATTTATATTATAAACGGAGTTTTTAGTCGTTTTTACGTTTCTTTTTAAACTCGTTTTAGTGGATTGGAGCTGGTCGAGACAGTGATAACAATCTTCTGGCGTTATGTAACATGTGGTTGGACAATCTTGACAAATTACCTCCTGTGAAGAAACAAGACGGAGAGAATGAAGAACACGAAGAAGAGGAAGATGAAAATGAAGACTCTGATGATCACACGGAAGAGGTTAAGAAAAAATATTTACGTCCGAAGACTCCACCTCCTCCGCGCTTTGTTACTGATTGGACAGTTCGGCCGTCTACGGTTGAAGAGAAGGAAGAGTTCCAGGCTCAGGTAGAAAGCTCAACAGCAATCAAATTACCAAAAGTATACTTTAATTATCCTTTGATTACAGGAAAAGGTCCGATTTGATAATCCTCATAAAGCATTCACTTACCGGATGCATAAATATGAGTCCGTCGTTGGACCTGTGAAAGGCGTATATTCAAATCAAACCGGAGTTACAAATAAAGCTAGAGGTCACTCGCTTCTTGTCGACGATAGACCACCGTTTGTCACAATTCTGGCATTGGGTAAGATATAGGATAAAATGTTTAACTCTTATTGGAATGACCATTGAGTTCATTTTCATAGTACGAGATTCCGTTGCAAGATTACCGAATGGTGAAGGCACTCGATCTGAAATCTGTGAAATGCTGAGAGATTCCACGTTTTTAGCACCTGAAGCTTCAAATGTTACACTAAATAGTGTTGTAAGTGGAGCCCTTGATCGACTTCACTATGAAAGAGACCCTTGTGTTCGCTATGACTCGCACAAAAAGAATTGGATCTACTTACACCGTGATCGGTCGCAAGAACAGTTTGGTAAAGCAGATGTCATTTCTAATTTTTCACGGAACAGAATTTTAATTTCTTCATTGAATCTCATTTTAGAACGGCTCCATCATAATCGTAGCTATACAAAATCAACAAAGTCTCGGAATAGCAACGGGCGAAAGTCAAGGAAGAAAACTTTGTCACAAAGTAGTTCCGCCAACCCTTCAACCTCTACTGCCGAGTCGACTTCAGGATTCCAATCATCGGGTTCAAGTGTATCATCTACACCTGCAACTACTCCAAAAAATACTGTTCCACCGAGTCTAACGTCCATAGGAATGCCTACACTAGCCGAAGCAGTAAATTCTATCACGTCTATCGCTCAAGCCTATCCAGTCACTCCTACCTCTCTCAGTACAACCGCTACCACTTCCATAGGAAAAACAACAGTGAACAACGTATTTGCAACTGCAACATCGGGAATATCACCGAATATTCAGTTTGCTATACCGGTTTCCTCTGGTTCCATTGTGCTGAATAAGAGTTGGGTACCTAATGATACGGATTCCACTGTTGAACAAACGAACTCGACACAAGCTACTCCCAGGAATCCAGCCAATCAAGTCAATGCTTTGCCTTCAACGGTTCAGCCGCCGAAAGCTATGAGTTTTAAGTTGGAATCTCCTGCTAGCGGTTCGTCTTTAGGTACCGGTGCTGTTAACCCAACGTTGCAGCAACAGGGGTAAGCCAGTATGATAACAACCGTTCGCATAATAATATTTATAGTATTTTGTTATAACTTATTCACTACTATTGCAGCTTTCTATTGAACAACTTATTTCGACTACCCAACTTGAAGTTACCGGAGAATGTGAGATTCATGAGAATACAACAGGCACCTTTAGGGCAAGTTCAGGTCAACTCGCTGCGACTTCCACAACAAAGAATTGTCCTTCGACCAGGACATGTTTCCGGATCGGTACTTAATTAAAATCTAACTCTGATTAGTGATTCTGAATCATCTCAATTCAATTTGACTTACAGAATGTAATACTGGGCCAAACACCAACAGGACAAACTCTCATAATCTCAGGTACTTTTAATTTCAACTTGTTGTTTGAGCTTTATTCCGTATTTATATTTACTTTTTTTTGTACAAGCTATTGGAAGTCCTCAAGTGTTGAATCCGCAAGCCCAGGGAATCCCAAGCACCAGCCAACAGTCCAGTGATACTAAATCTGTTCCAATGTTCAGCTCTACAAGTCTTCCGTCATCTTCGGTTCTTACTATGCTAACATCCTCCCAACGCAACACAACATTTAGTAGCTTAACTCCAGTTTCTACTTCGTCTAACCTTCGAATGACCCAAAGTAATATCACTGCTCAGTCGAGTCAACTGCCATCTATGGTTCCCACATCTCCTGTTGTAAGGCTCACAACTGGTTCCGTCCTCACACCTAATCCTCCTACGTCAGTTACTAGTTGCTCCTACAACAGTTTCAGCTAGCAATAAGTTTTTAAACAGTCCAGCGATACAGCAGCATCAGCATAGGTTACCTCCTCAGTTACGATCGACGACTCCGCTACAGAACTCTCAGCAGAACTCGCCTGCGCAAAATTCCCAGACGGAAACTCAGTTACCTCCTTCTCCACTAGTGATACGGTCATCCAACCAAATTGAGTATGTTATACCCGGTCACCATGTTTCGTTAGCCAGAGCTGCCGTTCAGTGCAACACAGGTAAGTGAAAGTTTATAATTCTTGTCTCAAAATATTTTTAATGCTGTGATGCATATTATATTACAGGAGTCAAAACTATTCCAGTTTCCACTTCCGGAAGTAGCCAAATATTCGCCCGCTTGGTATCACCGGCGGAAACGAGGTTGTCTCCGACAGCAGCAGCGTCAAGTCCCTCAACGCAAGCGCAACAGTGACTCACCCATGTCAACGATGACGAATAATTGAGAATTGTTCAAAACTTTCAGAATCTGTAGGAGATTCAGAAGTCTACCAAAATACTGTAATACCGTGATAACTTGAACTTTACTAATTGGTAGTGGCGTGTCGTGACTTTGTCTGGTCTTTAATAGTAATGAAGGTTAATATTTGATGTACGTTCTATTTGTTACACATCCCAAACCCAAATGGTGTGGCTCGTTTAGCAGTTACGGTGGACAAATGTTACTTTGAAATGTTAAAACGGCAAGTTGCAAGGGTACCCCTTATTCCCAAATTCAGATAATCGAAGCGTTTCCATGCGTTGACAAAATAATTGTAATGACAGTTTTTTGATCATGAATGTCGTAATTGATCGTGGGATTATTCGCACAATTTTGTTTTTATCAGCCGAAGACCTTGGACCTTAGTAGACCATGATCCTGATTAGATTTCTATTCTCTGAGTTATTGCAATATTGAATGAATTTCGAGTTTCGGTAAATCACAATATTTGTGTTTTTCAAAAAAAAATTCAGCGTAACATTTGTACACCGTGACATTTTTGTTCTACGTCGGAAACGCAAGTTTTCTCATTCCCATTCTTCTTACGGCAATTTGCCACGTACACGGGAAAAGGAACTGTGAAAACGTCCGACATTGCTAAAATATTTTCCCATACCATAATATTTGGCTATAACGTACGTAACAAATGGATTGCAACAAATCATGTCCGTCTTAATATCGGTGGCGCGAGTTTCGTTTTGGACCAGGGATGTTTTGTTATATGGGGGTTTACATATATTTTTGTTTTGTTTTTAAAGGTTAAACACTGACTACGAAAACCTTTTTAATTCAATATTTTAATGAGCATTTATCGTTGGGTTTAGCATCAGATTTTTATTGTGAATCTTTTATTACCATTTTAATAAATATCACGACGTTTCATAAAAGGGGACGCAAGAATTCATTTTTAAACCATTGAACATAGGCTAAAATCTTTATAAATTCGGAAAATCCATTAAGAGAATTAGTAGCCAAGGGCTCCGGAACTCGATCCAGAAGCAATTCTAACAACATGAACTAAAAAGTTAAAATTGCTAACCAGGAATACTTCGGGAATTGTACAGCAGCAGAGTGTTTGGAGCTGGAGACGTTTGCAAGATGGCAAACCAAGGGCGCGTTTTCTTCCCTTTCCGTCGTTTGTGTCACCATCTTTATCACTTCAAGAATGACATTTGTATCACGCGAATCCGCAAAGTGCACTTCCGCCGAGCTGAGGTAAATTAAGTTTTAAACATTGTAAAATTAAAATTAACTAATTAATGCTTTTTATGGCAGTGGGAATCGTTTTCTCCGGAAACTGGTGTGTCGGTTTTCTACCTAATTTACCGGCTCGCCTTTGCTCTTGCGTTCATCTTTATGTTGAGTTTCTCAATGGCCTGCAGTTCCATGGGCACGGACAAGATGAACTTCTACTTTGGCTACTTCACGAACTGGACTCTTATTTGTGGCACAGTTTATGCCACAATGTTTGCAGCACATGTCGTCTATGTCAAATGTAAACGCGACAAGTCAAAAGAGCTGGACTACGAAGGAAGCATAAATAGTTGTCCATCAGCTTTACGCAGCATGGGCTACCCGCCAGGCGCCAGCAAAGTTGTCAGAAAGTCTAACGAAGTTCGAAATAAGGCAAGTGAAGCGCCAAGTACCTCAACCAAAGGTCGAACTAAGCCAAGTGAAGCTCCAAGTACCTCAAACAAAGGTCGAAATAAGCCAAGTGAAACGCCAAGTACCTCAAACAATGTTCGAAATAAGCCAAGTGAAGCGCCAAGTATCTCAAACACAGTTCGAAAATTGCCAAATAGTGTCTCGTCAATGATGCCGTTACCTCTAGTCTCAAAATCTCTGAATTGCTTAGAAGCCACAATCTGGCTTCTTCAATCAGTCACGTTCAGCGCTTCCTTCATAGTATCCCTGGGATATTGGGGTCTATTGTATGCATCTGGTAAGCCCAGCAAATTCATTTACGCATTACGTCTCATTAATTATTCACTTTTCTTTTACTCTCTAGAGGAACCATTTTCCCTGTCATGCACACTTCCCAGTCAAATGATGGTCCACGGAAGCAACGCAGTGTTGATGACCGTTGATCTTTTCATCTGCGCGGTGCCAATTCACCTGTCACACTGCCTATACTCAACGGCGTATGGGGCAGCCTACGTTATCTTCTCGTAACTACAATCCTAACTAAAATGCAGTCCATATGCCACTAACTTTCCTTCTGTTTTTCAGAGGGTGTTACCACGCTTTGAACGCGCGGTACCCGAACAATGAAGACAATTCGCATCCATACTTTTATAATTTTGTAAACTGGGAGGATCACGCCGCTTCTGTTGGACCTGGGGTTATATTTGTCGGATTCGTCGCTGTCACCGTGTTCCAGTTCATTGCTCTCCTGATCTACTCAACTCGACTCTGCATCGTTTCCAAGTGGAAACCAAATGTCTACATGGAACATGTCTACGACTACACTGGCGCGAGGAATGCAGATTTAAAAGACATCGCTGGTGAAATTAACCCTGCCTTAGAAGAAGAGGTTATTCCACCTAAACCCAAACCCATTCGTGTATCGGTTAAGAATTCACTAGCATCGCTGCCGGAACAGCCCAAAATGGTGGACATTGTCGAAGGATCAGATCTCAAACAAAATTAGACAATAATGACATTTAATAAATCTGTTCGCTACTAAATTGATTCGGATCTTGATTATCTTCGGCGGATTTTGGTAAAAAAGCGGATTTGCAAGTTATGAATTTTCTTATGTATCTGTAATTGAGGCCACACTCAAGTGGGAAGAATTCATCAGCCATGCCATTAACTTTGTTCAGATTCTCCTGTAGACGCGAAACAAAAAGAATTCGGTGAGGCCTTTAATTTTGGAAATAATGCAGGCAATTTACTGGTAGTTCTTCGACGCTCGTTTCAGGCGGAACATCTTGACCGGTTCCAGAACGATCCGGCGGACGAAATTGATTGGGCCTCGACGAAATACATTTACCAAGTTTTGCGTCGTAGAGGTATCCCGCTCCACATAGGAAGGAATTAAAAACGCTGTCTCTCTAGACAACAATTTGAAACAGCTCAGAATTTTGTACTGGAAATGAAACATTTTCAACATATCTTACGACACGTTTTCCAGCTCCGACTTTGGCTGAGTCTTGAACAACTTGAGCCCCATTGTTAGCAGATTGAGCGGTAGCTACCGTGTTTTGGGGGTTATTTGTCTGGGCGTTTGTCTGGGTGTTAGTTGGGTTATTAGGGTCTGTCGTTGGATTTGGGCTGCCGGTAACTTCCTGTAAATATTGGAATGTGGACAGTATTATAAGTGTTCCAAGGAAATATCGTTTCCGTTCTATGGAAAGTAGCAGTCCGGTCATTGTAGCGATTAAAACTTTAGTGTAGTACTGAGAATTTTGCAATAATTAGAGCAGTGTATTATAAACAAGCAATTAATGGTGTCTGGAACTTTTCCATCTATAAAATCTTAATTGCTTTAAGGAATCCTTCGTCAATTTTGCGACCCAGCAGCTTATCATATCCTCTTTTTCACTTTTTACATCTCTATGTATAGTAAAATTACGTCATGCAGTCAGGTATTCTGGGGTCCAATTGAACCTGAATGGGGTTCAATTGAACCCCATTAAAGAGGGTTTAGTAGAACGTGAAATGGGGTCGAGTTGAACCCCATGTAGCAAAAAATCGAGACTAAAACTGCTAAAAGGATCCTTGTAGTCTCGATTTCTATCCTTTTAGTCTCGATTTTTTGCTAAATGGGGTTCAAGTCGACCCCATTTCACGTTCAACTCAACCCTCTTTAATGGGGTTCATTTGAACCCCATTACGGTTCAATTGGACCCCAGAATACCTGACTGTCATGCTTCTGTCCACTAGACGATGAAATAAAATGAAAATAGAATATTAATCCTAGTGGATGTAGTCCTAGTAGATGTACAAAGCAAAGTGTTTAACTTTACGGATATTTTTTATTATTGTTTATTATGATTTCATTGGTTTGCTTGCTTAGCAGGCTTTTCATTTTCTTCAGCTTTTGGTTTGTTGGACCTTGCACTTTTAATTGTTGTAGTTGATTTAACCTTTCTGGGAATAACCTTTGGGATGGGATTGAGGGAGGAATGCTTCGGTTTAGGTTTTGGTGCATTGTCGTGCCATTTGGTAAAAATGACGCTACGTGCGTCGTCTTCTTCATACGGAATGTTGAGTTCAATCGCCGCCAACCGGTATTCAGGGATGCCGAGCATGTACTCCCGCTCTTGCGCCAGGAGTTCTCGTGCTTGTTGGATAATACTTTCGTCTAGTCTTGCTTTTACTTCGGAAGCCTGTTTGCTATCTTCTGGAGGTATGTCACTCTTGAGGATGAATCTGCGCGTGAGTGGATCGTATTGCATGCCTCTGTCATTCATGTACGTTCCAAATCTGTCTGTGACTTTGATTTCTGACGGGAGGCGACCATTAGCTGATTTTATCTCAAAGTCGAATCTCTCCAGCTCAAGTGGATAGTCGTCTTCTTCGTCCTGTCTTAACCATCTTGGAAGAGTGTAGTTTCGAACGAGTCGGTAACGATTCGGTGTCCTTTTGATTTCAATTTTACGGGCTCTCATTTGATTGGAAATGAGGGCGCTGCGTATTCCATTTCGAGTTTTACGGCTTGTAAGGGGTCGAGAAATGATAGTGATTAGGCGGAAGAGGAGACAGCCAATCAGCAATCCAAAAATAATACTCAGCAGAAGTAGGATGAGGAAGACGAGTAGGATCCTGTGAATACATAAATGACATGTGAATTAATTTACTAATCAGCGTTTTCGAAATGAGGGACTACTCACACGATAGCAAGGCCAAAAATGCTGTCACTATTGTCGCGCAAGTCATTCATGGGATAAACCAAGGCGATACTCTTCACGTCCCAAAGTATGCGGCTTGATCGGAAAGTGTTTCGAGTAAGCACAGATTCATATTTCCTGTATTTACGAACTGGGATGCCCTGCAAAAGGGCTTCTTCTACCAAGTGCTCCTCCTTCGTGCAAGTAGTATTGCGATAGATGTAGTTGTCAATGTTGCCTGGAGACGCTTGGTCCAAGATATCGGTCATGCTGGGACCGATTCTGGAAAATAAATGTAAAATATGTCGCAATTGATTCTGATGTGTCTTCATTTTTGAAAAAGTCTTACTGTGTCCATTCTGCTAGAGCTCGAAACGCCTCGCCAGTTGCAATGCATATTATGCACCACACTGCCAAGAACTGGCAAAACTTGTCAAAAATCATGACGTGGGATATTTACGTTATAGATGGAAGCATGGAAGCAAGAAAGTGAACAATAAGAAGTGAAAGTTGTTTCAGTTTTGCCTTGCAAACAAACTTTTAATGAATTCAACCAGTCGACAAAAGTTGCCAAGCTAACGAAACAATTGCCAACCTCCCATATCTTCCACACGCACTATCCATTTTTAATTCAATTTAGATATTTTAGGTTTTGTATTTTAAATCCACTGTGTTTGGTATTTGAATAACGTCTAAAGGTCGCTTCCTAATTTTTCGATTTCATCTAAGAAGAAGTCAATGTCACTCTTGTTCACCTCTGAACTCTGTAGCACGAGACGAAAAAAGTTTGGAAAATTGCGAATGGATTGATAGGTCACCATCATAGTACCGGCCTTCATCATCCTCTCCTTAATAACTGGCGCCACCTGCATATAGTGAATTATGATGAAAAACCTCTGCAGTTTGAAAATAATTTTGATTAGTCGAACCTTGTTAATTTTTGTCTTGAACTCCGTTGTGGATTGATCCAAGTCTCGAAGGCTTGGTGGAATATACCAGAAACTGATGTTTGTACACTCGGGAGCTTCAAGGAGCAGATTGAATCGAGGGCATCGGTTTTTCAGTTCGGCCACTGCGTATTCAGCGGTGTCGTAAACATGGTCAATATGAGCTGAAAATCCTTGAACTCCCTGAAGTATTAAAATATTTGTCAGAGATTTTAAAACTAGGTTAGCGTATACAGCAGGAATACCTTAGCTTTCCACATTAGCCAAATCTTAAACACATCAGCTCGTCTACCGCATTGGATGTGCTTATCCCCAGTGTCATATTTGCTGGCGTCGTAGAATTTATCCTTTTGGAACAAATAGGCGGCATTTGTAGCATGCGCTTCAGAAGCAATTTTTTCGTCCTTCAATAGAAACGCTGAGCATTGTTGCGGAGCACACAGCAACTTGTGGGGATTCCAAGTTACAGAATTAGCCCTGAAAATTAATGTTGAAATTAGAGCTGAACGGATTGTAAGAACGTCAGCAGCTTACTTCTCAATCCCTTGTAATAGATGGCGTCGTTTTTGTGACCTTTACGAATTCAAAAGATTATATTTATTTCTGGACCCTAGTCATGAAAGGTCAACGGTTTTTTTCCAGACTTACATCAACGATCCTCCACCCCACGCGGCTATTTAAATTAATTAGAACCGGTAACACATCAGTTTTAATTTTACGATAAAACGTGAACTGTACCGTCAACGTGGAACCACATTTGGTACTTTGCGCATATTTCAGCAATTTCCTCCAGTGGATCAAAAGCACCAAGTACAGTTGTTGCTATTTAATTAAATGAACTTTTAGATTTCACATTCGCCAAAATGTAGCAAAAACTGTTGTAAAAACTTACCAGCTGTAGCAGCTACAAGAAACGGTTCATGGCCATTAGCCAGGGTCTGTTCTACTTCCTTCCTCAATTCTGCCATGTCCATTTTCCCACGTGCGTCAACTTTAACCCCAATGACATTGTCGCCACCCATGCCTTGAAACGATGCAAGCTTCTTAAATGAGTAATGCGCATCCTCCTGAAATCAGTTTTGGGATGACATAAGGAGAGGCTTAGATTTAATATTTAGCTTACCGATACGAACATAACCATTGCTTTTTGTCCAAATAGTCCCTTGTCCTGAAATAAAAAGTCCAATGCCACTTCAAAATTCCACTAGGGTTTATTTGAGTCTGACTTTTATTTCCGGGCGTTTCCTGAACCGAGAAAGGGAGATTGCATAGCCATTCGCAATAGATCCTCCAGGGCAGAAGAGTCCGTCACCTTTTCCGGGCGGAAATCCAACAATCGTTCGCATTCTTTCAAAAACTTCCAACTCCATCAACGTGAATACTGGTGCTACTTCATACGTATACACCGATGCGTTGAGTGCAGCGGTCGCCCAGTCCGCGCACAATCCAATTGGATCCAATCTGGAGAGAACAAGAGGTTTGAATCCTATTCCCGTATACAAAAATCGTCAATTTACCCAGAGTAAAGTTGGTTAGCAAAGTGAGGGTGAGCGGTCTTGACACTGTAATGGATGACTTGCTCTACAAACTTGATGAGTTTGGCATGATCCGTGATTGGGGCATCCGGAAGCGAAAGGTCAATGGCTTCTTTCAGACTTTCAGGCAGTTGGAAACGAAGCACGGGTTGGTCTCTTTGTATTCCTTCAAAAACGGCTCCTTTCAGAATGACTTCGAACATGTCGCGAAATAGTTGTTCATGCTTTCCTCTATTCGGGTAAGTAACGAAATAAGATTCCGATGCCATTGTTGCAAACTATGGAAATCTGGAGAAACTGCTCTTAAGTCCTGGGAAATTGGAGCTTGAAAGAATTTCTTTCAAAGGACTGACACGACATTTATACAACCATTTCAAATTTATGACGTCAGAACCGGCTTTCCTCATTGAAATTAACTGGAATTAACTCCTTTGTTTCCTTTCCGGGATGAATTCTAACTTTAATTAGGTTTTCCGCCCGTCAAATTCCTATTACTAAGCCAGTCGCTACAATTAAAGTATGGCAGATTGAAGGAAGCACAGGCGGAAACATGCGGTAGAAAGTTTGCGCTGTCCGCAAAGGAAATATACCATAACTGATGCTATTTTTCCAATTTTTAATTAAACTGTAGAAATCGAATTGGACATGCATAATTAATGGAATTGAAAAATCCTTGTCCGTAAACACTTTTACTTTGGTTTCTTCAAGGAGCTTGCTTTCTTTTTCTTTCGAGACTTCATGACTCTCGGAACTGGGTTAAGTGCTGAATGCTTCTTCTTCTTCTTTTTTCGACCAATGTTTCTTAACCTTGCAAGCACTACGCGGCGGTCTTCATCTTCCATGTAAGGAATGTTAACTTCAATGGCCTTCAGTCGGTACTTTGGAATGTTCAGCAAGTAATCGTGCTCTTGCTCAATAAGCTCCTTTGCCTTCTTAACAAGTCTTGCTTCAAGGTGCCTCTGCAACACCGCCGCTTCGGCTGGAGTGTTTGGACCCTTCTCCTCTATTCTCTTGAACCTGCGAGCGACAGGGTCATACTCCAGTCCCCTTTGACTCATGTAATGGCCGAATTTGTCAGAAATTTTTATTTCTGAGTCAAGTCGTCCATACTCTTTCTTCACTCGCTCGTCGTATTCCTTCAACTCAAGTGGATAATCATCGTCACGATTGATTCTGAAGAACGTTGGCAGTGTGTATTGAGTCTCGATGCGGTAGGTCCTCGGCGTGCGAGCAATTTCAATTCTGAGCCATATCATTTGCTTCAGGATAAGGGCGCGACGAATTCCATTCCGAAAGCAGCAGCGGTTGGTTAAAATTGCAAACAGGAAGTAGAGTAGGGGGCAAGTGATGGCTAAAGTCAGCAATCCACACAGAGTGATGATAAAAAGTAGGATGAAATAAGTGAAGATGATACTGGAAATATAAAACATGAAACGCTGAAATTACATGTCATTTGAAATCACAAGTGGCCATGAAAATCGCTTACGAGAAACCCAGCTCCCATCGTTTAGTGCTGTATGCGACCATGTCAGTGTGAGGATATATAAAGGTAGGATCTCCTTTACTCTTGTCAAATAGCTTGTGGCTTTGACGAAAACTATCGCTCGTCAAGACAAAACTCCAGGTGTAGTACGTTCGGTGAATTGGTGCAGTCCTAGTAATTATTTCCATCAGCACGTCTTCGTCAAGTTCACAAGTGAAATTCATAAAAATGTAGTTATCGAAACGACTGTAGGAAATCCTTTGAAATATCTCCTCTATGTCCGGACCTTCCCTGGGAACATAAAGAAAGGTTAAAGTTGAAAGTAAGAACTGGGGAATCTGTATGAAATAAACTCACTGAGCCCATTCTGCTCTTGCGATGGAACCAGCGTAAGCCTTAGTGATGACTATGCAGTACAATATCCAGGCGAAGCAAAATCGTTTGACAACCGACATGTCAAATCACAAAACCCACCCACAAATGCCAAAAAGGAGGATGAGTTGAAATGTAAACCTTAGGGAGATGAAGCTTCAATGGTTTTAATTGTTTGCTTGATGACATTTTAATTAGGAATTGTGGTTTCCAAGAGATTGTTTAAGCGTGTCACCTGAAAAATTGGGATAATGGCTTTTTGGTTGTCTGGCTGAAGAGACCCTTGGGACAGGTGACATCGTCTTTCTCATATTGTTTTCCATTATTGGAATTACTTTCAAGAAATTACTTGTGTAAAAGGAACATCCATGAAAGATCATTCTAAAGGTATTTGCAACTGGTTAAGAAAAGTAAAATGGCAAAAATGTTTCAGCGGAATATGGAAGAGGAGGATTGCGAGTGCGAGTCAGATAGGGATCCAGATTTTTTACATCCACATCATTTACACATTAAGGCAAGAATTATCTTCTTAAATTTGCAAGGCGCAACAATACTTTGGGAGGTTATTAGCTTTATGAAGAGACGCTTTGTGGTCGAGGACAGACGCCAGTGAAAAGCAAGCCCAAAAACACCCTCAGAGAAAATACTGACAACTGGATTATTGTTGCGATTGCAAATCTTACAAAATCGTAATCTCCAAAGCCTTTCAAGATGCAGTTGGCTTCTTGACGTTGAAGCCTCAGTATCCAGTTATCCAGTGCATAACACAATCAATTACCATGATAGTCGTTCATCAATTTATCGTTTTGTCATTATTCCTTTGTATAGTTATTGCAGGACCAGTATCAGGTAAATCCGTAAATCTATTTATTGAAGAAATTATAGCAATGCGGTGTGGAGAATTTCTATTTTTTGAAAATTCGAAAAAATGAAATGTTTGATTTGTCAAAGATCCATGTTCCCGAAGTCCTTGTGGAATCGGAGCAGAATGCAAGGTTCGATCCAGTCTTGTTGTGTGCCACTGTCCAGAATCGTCAGAAGGGAATCCATTCGTGGAATGTACATCAGTGGCATCAATCCCTCCAGCCGGTAATTCTAAAAAAAATTCTAGTTGCAAATGAAATAATGTGTTCAGGAGTTTGTCATTTCCGATATGCATAAATTGAAAAAAAATTAAATCAGTAATACAATTAAAGCCTGCGTTTAACTGTAAAAGTGACATAGTGATGAACGCATCGTGTGCGTGCTTGAAGATAATTTTAAAGTACAAATAATAAGTTACAACTTACAATGTAAATCCACGCGAATGCAGCCAGGCGCTAAATAGAGCAGGGAATGAGAGTCTTGTTGCGGTTTTGTAATTTGCAAAAATGCGTTGGTTCAATAATTGCAATTCCTGTTTTCGTTTCTTGACTTCAGAATGGCGCAGCCCTTATCCTAACCGTAATACCTTTTTAAAGTTTAAGCCCCACAAGCCAAATTATCAATTTCCATAGCGGATGCGGAAAACGCCTTCCATCCTAATACGCACAAATCATTAACTAATTTTGCAATTATCTCCAAAATTACACTGCATTATAACGCTACTGTTTTTTAATGTAACATTTTGACCGTTAAAGATGCAACAACCGTTCCTGAGATGGCCACCAACACTCCCAACATTACAACAGGAATGAATACAAATGTGCCGCTTTCCCCTGATTTTGACCTGTCACCACAACCAGCGCCCGCGGAGCCTGCAAATAAGTCTGGCATCAATGAGGGAAATGACAAAGACGATCTTACATCTTATTTCCCATCCGCCCCTCCCACACTCTCTCATTATGCCCACAATCCTCCATTTTACCAGCCTGTTGCTAATGGAGGTCCCACGCCAAGTCCTCCGAATCCGAGCCTACCACACCCAACAGTCATCGAACCTTCTTATTCCGACTCACTGAGTCATGTCCATTTAACCAATTCTCAACACAGCAGGACTCGAATTCATCAGCAATCATTTCAAGGGACGATCAATCATGGCTTGACGACCGCAAATAACGGTGACAGACCTAATCACAATGAACCAATTCCAACAACCACCACCGTGATGGGTCACGAGAACAATGCTGGACACGGGAGTGGCACTCCTGATGGACAAATACGATTTCAAACTCACTTTGAAAGGCTTCCTGATAATTCAGAGCTTCACGGGGGCCTGAGCGGTCCCCAACAATTCCAAACCCATCATCACAATGGCGTTCCCGCTGACAATCATATTCACAGCTCCATTCGCCCGGCTCCGCATATTCATAATCCCTACGGATTAGATCAACAGCAACAACAGCTTCCCACACCTTTTAACCTAAAGCAACAAGAAAACCATAATTCACAGCAACATCGACAGGACTTGGTAAAAGATCCTCTAGGAATTTACATGGATTGTCATACGATTAACAATCGAATTGTTTGTGCTGACATATCATCCCGGGCAGGTAAAATTATAGTCCCTCTAAAATCACAATGTATGTTAAAAATTAAAATTATTGTTCTCATAATATAGATTTTTTACCACCCCACCGAAGCCCACAAGGAAACCTAGGAAATCAAGGATTCGAACACCGGCTCATCGCCATTCCTAGTGATAGTCTAAATAACTTTCAAAATTCACCACCGCGGTTAGACGGTTTTCCAAATAATGCCGGGAAAATTAAGACAGGACAAGGCCATCTAAGTCTTGAAGACCGTCCCACTTTCTTACCGGGACAACACCATCATCCCGGACCGGTCGGAAACATCAACCTCTTCCCCGTTTCAACGTCATCAGAAGTTCAGTCTGATTTCGTAAAAACAAAGCATAATTCTCCACATCATCCATCGCAACATGCATTTTCTGAAACAAAACCCTACTCCCCACAGCCAGGAAGTGACGAGGCCAAGCTTTGCACTCAAATGTGCGGCGAAGGTTCTGTTTGTCGTGTATTCCACAATCGTCCTATCTGTGGTTGTCCAGAAGGACATACAGGAGACCCCGCCAAAAAATGCTTTCCGGAAATTAATACAAAGTATGACCCAAATTCTTGCCAGCGACATACTGACTGTGCATCCACGATGATTTGCCTTAATTCTCAATGCTCCGACCCTTGTCTGATTAAGAATACTTTTGACAATTCCAATATCAGCTCATTCCACGACAGTTTGGATTCCGCAACAAATAAGAATGAGAACATGTGTGGTCCAAATGCAAAATGCTCAGTAATTGAGCACATATCGCTTTGCTCATGTGAACACAATTATTTTGGAAATCCATACGTTGGCTGTGTCCCTTAAATCTTTGGCTAGTCCGAAATTATGTCTCTTGCAAAAGCAATTAATAAATTATTTATAATTTTACAGCTTCAGATCCATTGTTCTATTTCATCGGAGGTAGTTTGAGTCATTGCTGGACATGAGACAAGAGGCAATATTTTCATTCATTTCCAGGCTGGAACACTCACTTGTCAGGTGCTATGGTATATTTCCTTCTATGAAAATTGAATTCTGACTCCCAATCATTGGTATTAAATCTGGCGTTTTCGACCAGTGGCAATCAGATTCACTCCAGCATTTGAAGAAAGCAATCCTCCGTTCTGAGAAAAGAAAGAATACTCCACCAGGAAAATGTTGTTTCGCTATTTCGCTTTACTCAATCTCATCTATCTGATTTCCCGTAAGTTAGAATTTCACCGAATAAATTCTAAAGCGTAAAAAGATTTCGTCCATTTTGAAATTTCTGGCTTTAGAAATTGCTGCTGAAATGGAAACTCCTTCTTCCATGGATGAGTTACGAGTTCTGAGAAAACTTTTTCGCGATTCAAAGGAAATGGACCAAACTGGTTTTCACGAAGAGGAAGCGGAACCCCCAAACATCCTGCCACTGCAAAAGGAATCAATGGGTAATAGATTTTTTTTAAACTAAGTGTAAAAGCGAGAAAATAAACACGCCGTACATGGACTTGGAATGAAAAATGAAAAGCGTTAATTTTTCAACTTTTCCTTTCATAGCTGTTGAAGATGATCCAATCATTTCTGACGCCAGCTCAACATTGGCTCCAGGTGTCAATGGCTTCGCTCCTCAGGAGTTGATGATGGACTGCGATCACGAGAACCCGGTGGATATTATCAATGCTCAAACAGGTTCCTTCAATTGACTTACGACTATAAAAATGGCAAAATTTTTCTAAATTGGACAAGTTTCATAATAGGAGAGATTGAATCGCACAAAGCAACTTATCATGCTGCCCCCGATTCAGATGAATTTTTTGATCAAGTTGAGGATCCTCAGTTGACGACTACTGAGCAAAGAATAATAGAATCACAAGCACAGAGACAGGGCAACGAACCCATTGGCATTCCCATAGACATGCGCCCAACGAAGCAATTTGCTGGCATTCGTCCACCGCCATTTCTCATCACTAAACCTATCTTCGGCAGAACTTATGTCTACCAACTCCGTTATCCACCAGGCTCATGGCATCAACCAATTGCATTTGACGTCGACATGGCTGAAGGTGATACAATTTTCTAAGTAGCAATTTTATTGACTTTAAAACTGATTTTTCTTGGAAGTTGACGCCGAGCATCGATTCCACGATTTCAAAGTTAAGAACGTGTTTGGCCCACCACTACCAATTGACATTGCAAAACTCCAGGAAGCTGCAACTCCCGTAGACGACACCACCAATGGCGTTGTTTCACCGACGTCGGAGCATATTCAAAAACGGAATATTTACATCTTCTTTAAATCCTTGCCTCAGCACCCACGGGGCATCTAAAGCAGCAGTGAAGAGAAACCTGGAGCTGGCAAGGATAGGGATATGGCATTTTAACGACTAAGAACTTCTGAACACTTTTAGAAAACACTATTTCCCGACTGTCTTTAAAAATCAACTAATAATTTAATAAAAGCTCCTTATAAATATTCCAATTTTGAAACGTTAGCACGTTAAGTCACAATTCTGCTGTCAACATGGAAAATGTTCAAAACAATTCTGATTTCGTCGCTTTACAAGCCGATAGGGTCGGCTTTGGCGTCGTTTTCGTTTTCACGGGGTCTGGGCTTTTGCCATCTGTCGGTTTTTGCTCAAAATTATAACTTCAAACGCGCATATTCTCCGAAAGAAAACAATTGAAAAAAGCAAAACAAAAAGTACAATTATTTTTGTAGGATCGCTGATGATCGAGAGAGCTGCGAAATCAGCTGAGCACAGATGACCGAGCTCTCGATCAGTTCATAGTCGCCCAGGTCAGAAGTCAACCATGGAGAAACGAAAACAAGATTGCTTGATTGTAGACCTCGTGGAGCACTCCTTGGGCTACGAGAAGAAGAACTATGTTGAAAAACTACCACCAAATTACACGACCCCGAACAACCGTTCGTTCGTTGATATCTTCAAGGGAGATGACAATGATGACCTCCTATTCAAGAGCTACATGATGTCCAAGCACACCACAATTGGAACTTTCTTTATCGCAGCAGCGGACATCTTCATTGGAACACAGCCAAAGGTAAGGTAACAAGCTAAAGCTTTGAGAGATAATAAATTATGAGAGCTCATAAATTACTGTTAAATAAAGAACATCGTTGGAGCTGTCCGTCGTTTTGGTTACTGGGGCGTACCACTGATCGGAGGAGGTCTTGTCTATACTGCCATGGTGGCTACTGCTGCTGGAATTCGAAAGAAGAATGATAATTGGAATCATGCTATCGCAGGAGCAAGTTCTGGCATCATATTTGGGGCTTGCCGTAAGAATTTTTGTTCTAATGTGGCTGTGTTTGATTATAATCTGAAATGGATGATTATCATTCCAGGAAGGAGCATTATGTTTGGAGTTTACACTGGGCTGGTCGCTGCTATCGCCGGAGCAGTGTACAAGGAGTCTGTCCTTTGTAACTACGAAATATTTCCAGAACCAAGTTCACGGAATGGAGTAAAAGGATTTTCACTATCCCATAAGTGGGATATGACGCTGCAAAAGGATGTCCCTGGAAATTGGTACACTGACCCTACACCATTTCCCCGTGCTGAAGTTCCTCCAATTCTCAAGTGAAAACCAGTCAGTCAGCCACCGGTTAGTAGTAACTGTAGTAGTAAGAAGCAGCACGAAGAGTCCAAGAGCAGGTGCGGATTTATTGCATAATAAACTGAATGTAATTGGAGCTGTGTAATTCTATTCATGTAAATACAGTATTTTGCTCATATCCTCAATATTAATATCTGAAGCTGAAGGAATAGGGAGTTCCCTGAGTTCATCAACTCTCTTATCTCCCGTGGTCCCACGGTTAAGTTGTAACGAAAGACGACGCAAACGGTCTGTTCCATGACGCTCTTCCCTACTGCTCAGAAAACCATGGTCAGTTGTTTTTGGAGGAAGAGCATGACAGTCACTTATAGCACTAGGGTCATCCAGGTCACCGTCGTGAAGTAAATGGAGGGAAGGATATATAAAGAAAGCAAATAGGAAAAGTGCCGTACAGAAGAATATTGGAACAGCAACTGCCCAGTACTTCTGAGGTGGTTGATAAGGCCATGACTCGATTACTTCTTCAGGAATGATAATCCACAGGGCATAGGATACAATGAACAAGGCACAGAGGCTGGCAAATATGAACCCGTAGATTCCTCTTGCGAGCTGGGGGGAAGGGGAGTGCTCAACTTCTTTCAATTTCGCTTGCATGTTGTTGGTAGTTTTTAAACGTCCTCAGGGAGGGTAAAGGCTGCAATGGTCTGTTGAACGAGTAAAAGATGGTCGAAGAAGGTGGATGTGGAATACTTCAACTGGCGAGTGTCAGGACCAGACATATCTCTGAGAACCCAAGAATAATTCAGCATTTCAACTTGATTTCGTAATTTTATGTAAAACAAAGAGGACTTGAAACTTACAAGATGAGCTTGTTTCCAGAAACGGAAATGTTCTTGATTACTTGACTTCTTTTAGGTTCAGCGTCAACTTTCAATGTGTTACAAGCAATTTCGGCCTCATGACACTTTGCGAAAGGAATTTCCAGATGAAGGGAAGGATGGTCTTTCAATTCCATTCTGAAAAATTGATTACAATTAATTACTCAAATCTATTAGGACAGAAGACAGTTATATAGTAAAGCGTAAATCGTAATCAAAATTACCTGAATGAAGCTAAACATCAATTTAACAATCGTGCTTTTAAATCAGAACACAACACGAGAACAGAGAAACAACGTGTCCTGTCCTACTCGAACCTTACAAAACCGAGCGAGGCGAGAATAGTGAAAAATCAAGAAGAGAGCGTCGTAGAAGTAGCCAACTAACCTCCCTCCCTCCAACGAATCCCATTAGTGTTGCGCATCAGAAAATATAATAATTTCAAACTTCCATTCACACGGCCACGGCGACGGCCTCGGAAGTGTTTTAGTACGGAATTGACTCTAATTTCAGAAATTGCTGAGAAAGGGATTCACAATTTACACAACTGTAAGCCGTGTGTGAGCGTGGTTTAGCCATACGTTTGAATTACCGAATTAACTGAAGTTAAACTTTCATAGCTACGTTGAGATCTGTCAAGGCCGTTGCGTCCTTTGTCCAATACGTAACATGCCGCGTTTAAGACAGTCTACCGTTGATGGAAAATCCGTCTCCCAATAATCTGTATCATTTAAAACAGAAAATAACTACCTGAATTCCTTGACGTGGTTTATAAGTACGACTTACCAATTGGAGTATTTCCTAAAAATTCGGGTTCCGGCAACCTGGAACGATGCTTTGAACATTTATTTCGAAGTTTATCCAGTTCGCCAGGTTGCAATTGGGAAGCAATTCCCTCATAATACTAGAAATTGGGAACAAAAATTATATCCTGTGTAAGTTAATATGGTTAATGAAAATGAATACCGCTATACAAATAGGGCAGTCCCATCCGGGAAGTTTCTTCCGCTCTTCTTTTGTTCTAATAGGGTTTTCCTTGAAAGCAAATTTTGGTTCTGCTGCTCCTGGAAACACAGGAATCCTGTGAACACAGAGATAATCTTTTTAAAGGTAAGGCTTAAAAAGGAGGCTTTGTGAGACATAAATTATACACACTTATCAAAATCAGCGGCCATTTGTACTGCCGATGGAAAATCCAGTCGGATCCGATCCGTTCTGCTCCCAGAGGTTGATCCCGAATATCGTGGTTTGGATGGTAGTGGAGGCGTCGGTGGAAACTCTTCCGGACCATCACCCTGGGTAAATAATGTTGACCACTCTTCAAAATGAGTTTCGCCAATGGTCTCTTGAATGGTAGGCGTAGGACTAGGCGTAGACGTCGTGGCTATTTCACTTTTCGGTCTCCTTTCCCCTCCACTGTAGTCGGCCATTAGTGATAAGTCCATATCCTCGTCTTCAGGAGCCTTCTCCGGTTGCTTCTTGACCCATTGCGACAGCGTCCCCTGCTTCATTCTTTTCTTCTCTATCATTCATTTAAAAAATTACATGACAAGTTCACCAGTTGAAAACTCGGTTTACCTGTCGGGAGGTTCATTGCCTTCAGTATTTGATTAGTTGCTTTCCTTGTACCTTTCACATCAATTTCGATGTTTTCTATTCGTCGAAGCAGCTCAGTATTTTGTCGCTTTACTTCCTGTATTAGTTCTAGTTTCTCGTTTGCCTTATCCATCAGTTTGTCAATTAACTCGAGTATTGTTATAGGGTCCATTACTGGCTCCAGTATTTGTGGCACAAGATTAATTGAACTGACAGGAAAATGAGTTAGAAATGACCCGGTGATTTGACCTCTCTCTCTTTACTTCTGGATTAAAAAATTTCTTCAGTTTCCCGCCTCGATTATTTAAGTGAAGTGGAGGGAGGCTCCGGGCCACTGGCGGCCAGCGGCATGCCGCCAGCGGCCAACGGCCATGCCGCCAGCGGCCAACTCCAGCGCCCACTTCTTA
>VNWY01000100.1:0-87209 GCA_009869845.1 Pseudachorutes palmiensis | reverse complement strand
GCTACCTAAAGGTAAAGTTTACCCAGTTTCCACCCGCAGAGACCAGCATATGAATTCAATTAAGTCCACCCTTCTCCTTTCATCGTCTGAACATAGAACATTCGGAATAAGAATGTTCAAATGGATGATGGAAGAAAACCACCGAAATCCCAAGGTCACGTCCGCAAACAAACATTAGGATTCCACATCCAACGTCTACAGTTTGGATAGGAAAGCATAAAGTGTGCTAATGGCCGATTCGGGATATGCGCTAACGACATCCCTTTGCCCTAATTCCATAGAATTATTCCTCAACTGTGCTTAGTTCATTGAGTAAAATGGAAATTCCGTAGACGCTAGACGACAGCTCAAAACCTACAAAGTGAAAGACGGAATTAAACTTTCACTCAGAACATTCAGTGGTGAAATGTCAATTTGGATGACAGATCAGACACGCTGGAAAGGTCACATTCATCATCTTATGTATCTTATGTAGACCAAGTCAACACAAGAGAGGCACGGCCACAGATGGCAAAAGTGACATGAGTGTAATGACAAGGTCAAAGGTTCTGAGGGAGTGGAGGAGTCTAAGCAAGTTAATCCTGAAAGAAGTGAGCGTGCCGACTAGACGGTGTAATAATCCCCACAAGGAATCCACATTACAAACTTTCTCTTCCCACTGGAATATGAAGGATTCATTCCACTTTGTTTAATCCTAATGGGAAACAAAGTTAAACTTTGTTATGGACTTTCCTCTTAGTGCTCGAGGGAGTAATGGAAGGCGTGGAGTTGAATTCAACACCTCCAGCAGAGGAATCCATCATCATCCAATAATCCGAAAGATGATCATGCATGATATGAGTTTTGGTGAGTGGGTGAAGAGGATTTGAGATTGCTCAGGACAGGATTAATAATGGCTGAATGTCTCTTCCATTCGTTTCCTCTGGCGTTGATAAATATTTATAATGTACCCATTCAACTCCAAGCTCCAGTTCAAGATGAAATCTCAACATGTCGACCATTCTCTAGAGAGATCAAACACTTTGTGCAGAATTCAGTAGGAACATTAAAATGATTGCAGACAGGAACAAGTGAGACAATTCTGAGTATAAATCCAGACAATAAAAACCATAGACAATCCCTACAAGTGGGAAACGTATAAGATGCTGTAACTGGAATTCATTTGGAATGTACGAATCCTGGAAATCCTTGAGATGTTTTTTCTGAATAATGAAATGCATAAATGAACGTGGACACGGGTGAAGACGTGACCATTTGACCTTTAGATTTGATAATCTAATGACCCCTGTGGTTTCAGCATAAGAATTCTGAACAGAGTCAAAGTGCATCAGTTTTACATTTTGAAACAACACCACTTCAGAAGGTACAAAGTCAAGTAAAATGATGATTTTTAATGATCTGTTATCTGTGGCTTAATGAGACTGAAAAAATGTGACACTTTAACCAAGTGTCAAATGAGTATACGAGATTATGATGAGGCCAATTAGTTATGCTTAATTAATCAATGTTCTTACCTTGTGCTTGGTGACAGCTGAGCGACAGCTGAGTCTCGTATTCTCTGGAGTGGAAGGTAACCTGATTGAGCGTGTTTATACGGTGGAAGCGTGAGTTATTGTATGATGTTAATTAATTAATAAATTGAGCATTTAAATTATGTTTGTTTACTGCGTGTGTGAGGAGACTGAAGTGGAGATGTCAGCTGGGGCGAACAAGGCTCCATCTCGCTTAACAAAAAATCACAAAAATCAACCAACGCTGGAGTGCATGGAATACTACGTCAAGTTAGCGCATAACAAGCATCAAGTTAGCAGCATAACAAGCGTCCAGTCACATTTGGACCGTGCAAGTTACCCTCTTTCCTCGGTCCATAGTACACATTCAGCATAAATGAAAACCTTAAAACTAAAAATCATAAAATTTTCACTGATAGGACGCCACCGTTTCAGACAGCGGAATTAAAAGTTAATTTTTGGATTATGGTTGATTAAGATTTAAAAAGTCCAATTGCGATGTGATGGCAAAAATTCAAATTCAATGACTTCACATTGGATTTCTTGCAATGAACGGTGGAGGTATTCAACTTTTTCTATATTATAATGTCCAAATCAACTCCAGCATTGATAAAACTGATAAAATTGTGATTTATATATACTAAATTTAAAAAAAATAAAATTTATGTAATTTATGGAATTTATTAAAAAATATGGAATTTATCATTATATGTCGTAAATAAAAAAATAGGATCCATGGAAAGTTTCCACTAGTTCGGGTACTTTTTTTTAACTAAGGAATTAACCTTGCGGGGTTTTCCTGATTTACTATGAATTAATTAAAAATACATGGGTCAAATTGCAAAATTTCCCAGTGATGTGTTAACTTGAGGGGAATTGTGTGCTAACTTGAGTAAACTCTTGGAATTAAATTGGTAATTTTGGCGAGGTTTCTTCGTGACAGTTCAAGGTGAGGAGCTCACTTTCCGTCTCATCTCCATTCCGCAAACACGCAGAACTCAAGCACCCTAGAGTCATCCAGGTCTGTCAAGAGGTCATTGACCTCAATATCAATACGAAAGGAAAGGGATACTCCTCTGCGTCCTCTCATCCGGTCCAACACACGCGACGGACACCATGACAGGCACGAGGACAAGCAAACTCCTCATGTCAAATGTCAAGCTGGAACCACCAACACCAGCTGACAGCGAAGTATTCCTTGGAATTGGAGTCACACATGACCCCACGGAGCATTGGGCAGCGTTGAATGGTAAGTCCGACTAACAATCAGTGACTGTAAAACTGAGTGTGCCAGTCACTACAAGTTAATTAGTTTAGATTTTACAAACCGGCAGCTGGCATATGTGTTGGCTAAGGTGTGTGACCCTGTGTGCTGCTCTTTCAAAATCATTTGACTTTGTCGTGCTGTGGTATCAAGATGAGAGGTCGCCGGCAGCCGGCTTTTCTGTTGCACCAGGCGTGTCATTCCTCCTGAATTCTGATGACAACTGATGAAGCGTGAATGTGCATTTCAATTCTTTAGAATTGCGCTTGCTGTTAATTTCCTTATTAAGCATTCATACCAAAATACTTTTGTGCTCTCACGATTTGATTGTTTGGGAATTCTTTAATGACAGAGGCGTTTTCCTTTTGTTTTATAAAGTGACAGGAGTAAAAGAAAGTCCCTTTCAATTGGAATCAATTGAGCACATGGAAAGGAACTCCCATTAGGGACTCAACTAGCCACTTCCATCCAGGCCCACTTGTATAGCTTTCAATTGCTTCCAGGAACAGCTTGAGAAAAGTATTCTATAGTTCAGTTTAATTAAGTTGACCATGTACTTTTCAGTGGACATGGACGTTGAGGATCCAATGATGGACAGTGATACCTTCTTCGGCTCTGAAATGTCATCAGGGGTAAGTAAATGTCAAACGTTGGCAAAAATGAATGAATTCCTAATCGGTTATTGTTTTTATCATGTCAGTTCGACCTTGACTTTTTGAGTGAGTTCAACCTACCTCCGTCTGAGCTCCTATTCGAAGATCCTGTTTTGATGGCTGGGGAGGAATCCTCAAATAGCGGTGGCTCACAAGTCTCCACTTCCGGAGACTTGGGATACCTCGATCTCTTTTCCGTCAGCAGTGAATCCCCCGGTCCAGGGTCACCGCCGAGTCCATCAGCATCTGATTATGGGTCTGGATCCTTTCCTCCGGTCAACAACGGCTCCAGTCAAGCGAGACAATCAATTCGTCTTAGTACTTCGAGCAACAGTTCAAGCACTTCAGGGATTGAGAGCGGAAGTGGACCTTCAGTTGTACACTCTGTTGGAGTACCAAAGGCCACTACCACTGGCACTCATCTCAGCATCTCATTCCCGACAAGTCGTGGGCGAGGTGCTTCCCATGACCCTCCTGACGTTCAAGCAGTCAAACGACAAATCAGGATGATTAGAAATCGGGAATCCGCATGCTTATCCCGGAAGAAGAAAAAGGATTACGTCGTTAGCCTCGAATCTAAAATCAAAGCCTTGGAAAATGACAATTCCAAATTGAGGCAGGAGAACGCTCTACTGAAAGCCCGTTTAGGTTTGACTGGGGGTCAAGTTAACAACGTGACCGTCACCACTTCCGCCAGTACCATTCGCCAGAACCCTCCTGTCAAATCCAGGAAGTCGGCACTGGTTGTTCGAAATGTGGCCAAGATGGCTCTTTTTAGCCTCTGCTGCTTCATGTTCGTCTGCTTCAGGTCACCACTATCAACCAATGACAGCTTCACTTTTCGAAATTCTAATGCAACACCTGCCTCCAAAAGCATGCTAAGCCCAGGAAACTTTCAACAGCCGCAACTAAATATTGGAGAACCGCATTCACCTAATTTAATTCGATCTCGTCGCTCATTCGGTGTCTGGGGGGAATTGGATTATGCTTCGCCAAAGAATAATGAAACGGCCTCGTCCCCTCAGCCTATGAAAAGGAGGCTGCGACATCCGCCTACTGGCTACTTTTCTCACAGTACCAATCGCTCACCGGAAATGAACCCGTACACTAACGCATCAAGGACGACAGAGAAAAAGTGTCCTTTGTACTTTAACCAGACCGAGGCCATGAGGTACCAGACACCTGATAAACTGAACTAGAGATCAATGGATTTATTTAGATTATTTTATTTTGCAGAGTTCAGAACGACTTGCATGGACTCTTTAGCGTGAAATCGAAGCGTAAAAAGGCCCCAGTGGCAAAGCCCTTTGTCTATTCTCTAATTGATTTGGAACTGAGCTTAGGAGGCAAGGATGAGAACAAGGTGAGGTTAATGGACTATAGGAAGTACCTTCATTTACATTGACAGATTGAAGTGAGAGTTATGATTGTTTTGATGCTAATGAGCCTTGTAATGTTATTCTCAAACAAAAAGAGATTTGTTTCGAAGCATAATTGATCCTCATTTCCTTTTTCCCAGGGCCTTACTGTTTACGATGAGAAGATGCGCCAATACTCGAGTGTACTGGAGAAAATGCAGAGGCGTGAGGACACCTTTTACGTCGTGTCCTTGGCTGTGGACAATCAACTCTTACTCTCTGCCAAGGCACATAATCAATCCTCAAGGCCAAAAATGTCGTTCCTAATGCCCTGGAGGAATGGTCAGTTATACAAATAATGACTAATAATGAATTAAGATTGGAATATAATAATGAATTGACACTTTTTGCAGACACTGGTGGAAAGGAGGAGTTGATGCAAATTGACTGCGAGGTGACGAGGGTTTTCAATCTCAACTCTAAAGGGAAGAAGAGAAATCGGAAATGATAAATTTCCCAACGGATCTGCGTGTTTTTGTGTCTTTTCTTTGCTGTATTTATTCCAGATTTCTTTCAGAAGCACTTGGCCTTTCACCCTCATTTTTCATCTACTTTCTTCTGGATTGTGGACCAATGGAGAACGTTCACTTCGCAAATTCCTGTACAAATTCACTAATTAGTCAGCAAGAGTGGTTAGTTCAGTCATGGGGAATTGATGGGTGTCTATTTAATTTATAACAAGGCCATATTGGGCTTTAAAAAGTAACAAAGTTAATTTATTATTCCAGAAATTAAACCAAAGAGGTGAGACATTATTACAAAATTATTTTTATTCCTGATTCATTACACAATGTTCTCATATTATTATTTTTGCAGTGATTTTTATTTCTGGTCTGATGCGTTTTCCTTTGGTTTGAGTTCCTCTACCTCTTCTTCAGTGAATTCCTCATCGCTGTAGTTGAGAGGGGCTTCATTCGAAGCATCTCCAGTCTCCTCTCCACCACGACTCACTCGTCGCACGTCTGCAAGGACCTGACGGAATCGCTTATCCGCTTCCTTCTTCATCCGCTCTGATTCCAGTTCTCCAGTGCTATGGGCTGATTTGGGCCTTGGCTCTCTGGCACTGGAAGTAATGAGACTCAAAGTCTTCCGTGGAGTTGAAGCAGTTCGAGCACTCTGCGATTTTGTCCCGGATTTTGGACCCTTGTCTTCTTTTGGCAATTTCCGGATGTGTTCGATCGTCTCTTTCATGGAGAAGGGAAGGTGAACAAACGACTTGTAAGGACCAGTTCCTTGGAGTTTTCGATTCGTGACGATGATACGCCACTTCCAGAAGTATTTCCTGAGCAGTTCCTTCTCCGTCTTGGGAGATCCCAAAGCCTTCTTTTCGACAACTTCCATTTCACCTGCAAATGCCGAAATAACGTTTGGTGATGATGAAACTAAACTTGGATTCTTGATGTTCTTACCAAACTTTTTTCGAAGTTTTTCAACCCGTCTTTGACGATGTGAAACTTTGTTTTTGAATTCTCGACGAAGGACTTTGTCGACCACATCCTCACGCGTAATCTCCACCGCTTGCATTTGACATTTGACACAAAGGTGATTCTTGAACTGTGAATACAAAAACTCAGTTTAGGAGGTGACTCAGTTCCAGAATTTATTTTTACTTTGGCTTCCTCGTCTGCTTCCTTGATGATTTCCTTGAGATCCATTCGCTGCTGTGCCTCCATTTGTTTCTCAACAATGGTGAAAATGAGCCTCTCACGGTTCCACATTTGCTGCTGCTGAAGTCTGGCGTATTTGTGATTCCGTCTGTCCTCGATCTCATTGGATTTCATCAGACGACCAAGTTGAACTTGAGCCAACCCCAGTTGACAACGGAAGAGACGCTCTTCCTTTGCTTTCAAACGCTCCTGGAACTTCTTGTAAGTGACCAAAGCGTCCATTGTTTTCTTCTTGAGGGCTGCAGCTTGGCGTTGGTTTCGATGAGCGTTCCTTTTGAAAGCCTCCTCTTGTCGTCTGTAGTCTTCAAGCATTCGCATCTGCTCAAGATTAGAAACCTTCGTCTCTAGCTGAAACAAATCAATGGAGGAGCTTCTCTTGGATGTTGAATGTCGTTAGAATTACCATATGATCCAACGTCTTCCTGATTTGTTCGTTGTAACTTGTGCTCAAGTATGCTCGAAACTGGTTGAATTTGACCAAATCACAGACTACAGCGCCAGTTGGAGTCACAAGTCCCAAATCCCTTAGCTGCTTCTGCACAGCTTCATTCCGGAAGTAGGATTCTGTACCTTTGTCATGCAGAGCGTCGTACCCATCTGCCATCACTCGGTGCTTGTTCAGTGGGTCATCAACCACGAAATGAGAACAGCCACGGTTCAGCTAAGAAGAAACGAAAGTCATTTAAAACCTTTGACTTAGAACGCGTAGAAGCCTTACATCTTGGCAAATGTTCCCCCGTGACCACATAATGTGATGTCGAGGGACGTTTGGCGTTGAGATCTTCTGGTCCAGCGCTTGTCGCTGCCATTGTGGCAACTTCCCTGCCGGCAGGACATTCCTAGGCAGCTTCATTCGCTCCCGGATCAACTTTAGCTGAGACTTTCGGCCGTAGTACAACCTACAAAAGACAAAAACGGTCAAGTATTTAGCTGGAAGTCAAGATGGAAGTATTTGATTGGCTGTTTTACCGATCCAATGGGGTGATACTCCCATACATCAAGATTTCCTTGAGGTGATACGCCGGGGTGAGTTCAAGGCCAGTCCTTCTAGTCCTGGAAGACGATGACGAAGGAAGGTTTGAAACTTGTTCAGAACTGGAATAATTGTAAGAAAAATTAAAATTAATTGAAACGGCCCCAGTGTGCGCCATTGTTCCATTGTTTTTCTAACCTGTCCGATTGGCCCAAAATCTCACGAGGAGGAAAGATGACATCAAAGTAGTCTGACATTCTTTCGTATTACAAAAATACGATTTCAGTTAATTCTGGCAAGTACAGAAACTGGTATAATTACAAAACTGTAATCGGAATAGAAAGTGTAGGACTAAAAACCGAAGTTGTCACCTCAAAAACCTGAATAAATGAATCTAATTTAATGACAAATGTAAACAAAAATTCAACCTATTGTTTCTCATGACAATTAACTATGGTTCCTAGCTGATGCGATTGGAGTTCATGTAGCTGTCTGACCCTCCGAAGGCAGTGTCAGGGGTCTCTCCGTTGATTTCGTGAGTGTCAATGAGCGTAATGTGGCAGTTATTCAGGAAATTGGCATCTATCGTAGTAAATCTCACGAGGAGGAAAGATGACATCAAAGTAGTCTGACATTCTTTCGTATTACAAAAATACGATTTCAGTTAATTCTGGCAAGTACAGAAACTGGTAATTACAAAACTGTAATCGGAATAGAAAGTGTTTTGCCGAAAAACCGAAGTTGTCACCTGAAACCTGAATAAATGAATATAATTTAATGACAAATGTAAACAAAAAATTCAACCTATTGTTTCTCATGACAATTAACTATGGTTCCTAGCTGATGCGATTGGAGTTCATGTAGCTGTCTGACCCTCCAAAGGCAGTGTCAGGGGTCTCTCCGTTGATTTCGTGAGTGTCAATGAGCGTAATGTGGCAGTTATTCAGGAAATTGGCATCTATCGTAGGCACGCAGTCATCAGGTGGAGTCTCCAGCTCAAAGACAAGGAAGCTGTTGGACGCAGGCGCTGGCTTTAGCAAGGGCCCTGGAAGATAGAGTGTCACCTGTGGTCCAACCACTGGCCAGTACCGGCCCAAGTTGAATCCATTCACCCACACCAATCCCTGGAGAAAAACAACAAATGAGATCTCAGCAAAGTCGCTTTCTGCAAATCCCTTTACTTTGGTCCACCCATCGAGACGAATGAAAGTGTCCAGGATTGTCCCGTTGACTGAACTGTTTGAGGGCAATATAAGATCCCCAGAGTAGAATATCCCACTTCCGCCTGAACTCCGTGGAAATGTGGAAGGCCCCTTGCGGAGTACTTTCTGGGCGAAGCGCCGAATGAGGTCTTCATTGAGTTCTCCAAGACGGTACATTTTCCAGTCCTCAAGGGTGTCTTTTCCCAAAGTGACATTACTCCCAAGGCCCTAAGTAAACAAGTTTCAGTGTGGAGAAAAGTTTTCCACTAAATCCTAATGTTACTTTGCTTTCTCCAATCTGAGATCCATAACAAGGCCTTCCTTGATTCTCCACCAACACTGAGATTTTACTTCCTTTCTTGACAAAAACGGGGATGGAAGTGGCACTTTCTGTACGGGATAAAACACCAACGAGAACCTATAAGGAAAGTTTAGTTAATTTTACTTAATGAATTTACAGTTGTTTTAGCCGTACTTGGTTAACATAGACATATGCCCTGTCCTTGAGATTCGGGGCAGAGAACACTGCAGGGTCAGTACGGCGGTACGTGATGGAGACTTCGTAAAGGACAAACCCAGAACCGATTTTTAGTTCTTCGAATGACAAAGGAAGACGCCTGTGGAAAAAACATCAAGGTGAAGCTATGACTGATTGGTAAGGAAAGCTGAAATTGGTGCGATGCTGTAGTTGCTTTTGACTCACGATTTTACTGGTGTCGCGTCGTGGAGCTCAAGAAGTTCTGGATGAAGCAAGTAGGAGAAAGGTTTGAGCTGAACGGAGCCATAATTCCCCTTGGGAGATACGACAGGAACCTCATCAGGTACTGGTAATCCAACCTTAGCATTCAACATAATAAATTAGTTGAAATTTCTAATAATCTTGATGTAATACGCTCTTGAGGTAGTCACGAATTTGGAAATATTTCTCAGTCGGGTCTCCAGCTTCATTCAAAGGAGCGTCATAGTCATATGAAGTCGGACAGGCTTCAAAAACACTGTAAAAATGAAATGAACTTTGCAAGGGGAAGCTAATTCTTGTCGTATGTCGTACCCAGAATCAATGTTTGATCCGGCAGAGTATCCGAAAGATGTGCCACCATAAAAGACGTAAATATTCACATTTCCGGCATTACCATACCCCGGATATTCAATTATTTTCCTCAAAGTATATAGCACATCATTTGATTCAACTTTACTGTGATTCTTCTGCCAGTGATCTGTTCATGAGGTTCAAAATGACACAGAGGAATGAGCAATGAAGATATATAATCTTTTACCTAACCACCCCGGATAAAATTCGGAATTGACATATGGACCTTTGCCTTCAGAGAATTTTCGTTGAAGCCGGAAGGCTTTTGCAACATCAGCTCCTAAATTAAATATAAAGTTAAATGCCCGTCATTCCAAGCCTGGAGTGTTTTACCTGTTCCGAAATCCACTGCGAACAAAAAATCAAATCAAAATGATGCAACGGTAGAACCCAATAACTATTCTAATCACCTGTGGGGAAAACGTCGGGCACAGTTCCACATCTGAGATTTGATTCGCTTGGACCATCAGTCGTGAAAAGAATGACATCGGAACCCAAATGAAGGCGCAAGAGGTCACGAAGGAACGAAGTATAATTCTTGTCACATCCAAAGCTTCCATATTCGTTTTCCACCTAAAAAACAAGCAATCAGTAAAATACGGCAGACATTTTGGACCTGTTCCGATCACCTGAACCATGATGATTGGTCCACCATTTGAGTAGAGAAAGGGCACCAGTCGTGGAAGCAAGTGGTCAAACCAGCGGCTAACAAAGTAGTTGTACTCTGAAAGTAAACCCTTGGTCTGAGTCAAGCTGTGATTTTTGTGTTACAAATGCCGATAGATGGCGCTGTACCGAGGTCGTTGGTCCTCAGTTTCATCCCGAACTTCTGCCACAGCAGCCATGATGGGAGTCCCCCCATGTCCCTTTCGGCATCTATGAACGGTCCAGGACGTAGGATTACCAGTAATTCGTTCTGCTGGGCCAACTCCAGGAAATGGAAAAGGTCTCGGTTCCCTTCAAAGTCAAAGACTTCCGAAGAGTGTGGCTGATGCGACGACCATTCGACATAACTATAAAAGAATCACATTTAAAGTCCGACATCCCCACTGGGTCAAAGTTCAATTTACGTTTGAACTGCGTTGAGTCCAGCCAACTTGAATTTGTGCAAAATGTCTCCCCATTTCTCCCTAACGGATCGGAAGTAGTGGAATGTACCGGAGACATACAGGAATCGTTCTCCATCCTTTAGAAAACTGTTGTCTCCAATAACAAAGGACCGATTTCCAGGAGGCGGCGGCGTAGTCGTCGTCAGTGGCTTGGCGGTCGGTTTCTCGCCAAAAGCAAAAGTGACGGTAATGACTAAAACAGAGAAGACCAAGATTGACTTGACATTAGTCCCCATTTCGTCGCTTCTTCGTTTTGGCTGCCGGATCTGAACTCGTTGGTCTTGTGAGCTCGACTGATAGACTGTTGGCCTTTGACCACTGCTATTATTACGATGTTTTCCTCTAGAGATGAGTTAGGATGAAGATTAAATGGAGGCTGATGAGGTTTATTATGAAATCCTGAGCAGACCACTTAATCTTGAGCTGTTTCTGGCACTCTAATCCCCAACTTCACCCGGTGGTTCGTCGCGCTTTGATCCTCCGGACTGCGAACAAAAGGACATTCCAGGACAGGGAAATAGACGAAGCAAAGAGGTTCACTTCTTGTCCTCTCAAAAGACAAAGTGGTCGGACGCTGATTCCTCTGGTAAGCTTACGATCCAAATTGTCGTGTCACTTTGTATCGTATGGATTCCTGTCACAAAGAGTTGGTCCTCCCCAACCAACCTCGCCATCTCAGCCCATTGGACGGGAGGTTACAATGGACTTGGTTCACACAATCAGCTGAAAAGCGCTCCTCATTGCTAGGTTAGTTGCTGCTCAACAATACGAGCTGATCAAGTACACTGCTGTAAATTGGAACTCACGCTAGGTCAACAAGGTCAAGATGATCCACAGCCTCTTTATGATCAACACATCCGGGTAAGTGGGCCGGCTGTCCGGCTTTTGACTTTGACATGTCAATCCCCAGTTTTTAACTATTGTGACATTTATTCTAAAGAGATGTGTTCATGGAGAAGCACTGGAAGTCCGTGATCTCACGCTCTGTATGTGACTACTTCTTTGACGAGCAGAAGAAGATCAGTAACCCCGCTGACATGCCGCCGGTCGTGTCAACTCCTCATCACTACTTGATTACAATCTTCAGATGCAACTTGTACTTGGTGGCAGTATGCACTACAGAGGGTAAGACTAAGATTATTAGTATTAAAATCATGCTAAAGATAATTAATTATCCACAGTACCTCCGTTGTTTGTGATTGAGTTCCTACATCGGGTGATAGACACCTTCCAGGACTATTTTGAAGAATGCAACGAGTCTGTCATCAAGGAACACTATGTCATCATTTACGAGGTATCCAAACTGATACGAAGATATATATACTGATTCTGACTACGACTGACCTGAGGTATTTGACTTGACTAATGTGGATTTGTTTGTAATTTAGCTACTGGATGAAATGCTGGACAATGGTTTCCCTTTGGCTACAGAGTCAAACATTCTGAAGGAACTAATCAAGCCACCTAACATTCTTCGGACAATTGCCAACACGGTCACTGGCAAGTCAAAGTAAGCTTTTCTGCAGCTATTGATTGCTAATTGATGACGACTCACACGGGCTTGCCATAAACCTTTATTTTCTTGTGTCCATAGTGTCAGTTGCACTCTGCCCACGGGCCAGCTATCAAACATTCCATGGCGTAGAACTGAGGTCAAGTATGCCAACAATGAAGCATATTTTGATGTCATTGAAGAGGTAGTAAACCTTTTTGCAATCAATGTGAATTTCATTTGTTTTCACTTTTGATAGGTAGATGCGATAATTGACAGGAATGGATCTACAGTAATTGCTGAAATTCAAGGATATGTAATGGAACTCTGTACTTTACCTACAATGTAAATTGGAATTTATGTTAGCGATTAATTTTATTTTAGATCGACTGTTGTATCAAATTGAGTGGGATGCCTGATTTGGCCATGACTTTTGTAAACCCTCGTCTTCTGGATGATGTTAGTTTCCATCCTTGCATCCGCTTCAAAAGATGGGAGGTAAGGGTCATTCACCTTTGATTTGAAGTAAAGTTAATTAATTTTTTACTTTTGATTTTCAGAGTGAAAAGGTGCTTTCATTCGTTCCACCGGATGGTAGTTTCAGGCTGATTTCATATCACATCGGAGCCCAGAATCTCGTGGCTATTCCTATTTATCTCAAGCATCACATTTCATTCCGGGATGGAAGACTCGATATCACGGTGGGACCGAAGCAGACGATGGGCCGTATGGTGGAAGCTGTCTCTCTGGAAATCCCGATGCCAAAGTCCGTTTTGAATTGCTCTCTGACCCCTTCACAAGGGAAGTACTCCTTCGACCCGGTGAGCAAAGTGCTCAACTGGGACATCGGAAAGATTGATGTCGCCAACAAGTTGCCTCCCAACATTCGTGGAACCGTGAGTCTTTCAACCTTTAAAAATCCTAATGATATAAAAACTAAACTCTCGTTTCAGATCAATCTCCAAGCAGGCAGTCCACCAATCGACGCGAATCCAACAGCCAACGTAAACAATTTAGCCTTCCTTTCGTACCTGTATTAATATGTTTCTATTCTGTAGATTCATTTCGTGATTAACCAAATGGCAGTTTCGGGTATCAAAGTGAGTCGGTTGGACATGTACGGAGAAAAGTATCGTCCCTTCAAGGGAGTCAAGTACATTACAAAAGCTGGCAAATTCCAAGTCCGCCTGTGAGTTTACAACAATCCAGTGAACTCTGTTCAATCATTCAATGCATTTCAGTTGCTAATAAATTATAGCCTTGTAATCAACAGGGTCATATCACAATCAGCATTTAAAAGCTATTGCTAATGCAGAAAGAATTGCGATGTTTGGACTGATGACGGGGCTTTGAGGATCTCAGGATGACAGCTGTTCCTGGGAGGGGAATGATCTCTTTCCACTTGTTTTTTGGTGGTGTGGCGAATTTTTGCAATAATGAAACGACGCAAAAAGATAAGCAAGGGTCACACAGGAACAGGGACAACTAAGCTTCGCACATCACAATTACGTTTTCCCAGTAGAAGACACTGTCAGGATTACAGGAAATCAAAACCACTTCCTTCCTTTCCGCTTAGCCACAGTTAACCCCTGAACCTTATTTACAAAGTATAGAAACCTCCAATTGGGCAGCTTGGAATTGAAAGTTCATTTTGGTAAAGTTCATTATGAAGGTCACATTCATTTAATTTGTCTCATGGGGATCCTCGTGTATCTTCAGCAGGGAATGGATTCCTCGACGAGTATCCTTTTTCCAACCCCTTGGACAGTGGAGGTCATCCAGCCGAAACTGGTCGTGTACCGACGAGGACGCGTGGACCCTTTGATCCTTCCTTACCAAGTGACGCCGGAAACAGCGGTACAACTGCTCGACCATAATGGCCTGCTCTCTGCTCCTAGAATCACATTCGTTGTCCATGGGTAACTTTTTGCCAAAGAACATTGACCCAAACGTCAAAAACATAAAAACGTGTAATTATTTGACCTTGAGTTTTTAATACGCAGTTTCCGGAACACTATTGCTGTCCCTTGGGTCGAAACAATCAAGGACGAACTGCTCATAGAAAGTGATCAAACTGTCGTCCTCCTGGACTGGGGGAATGGTGAGTTACCCGAATGAAGGAATTTAATTTACATTTTTCTAATTTTATTTCAAAAATGTCGACAGGTGCGGATTTGATTGCTCCAAGATATTTGCAAGCTGCGGCGAATATTCAGACCGTAGGCGTTTGGCTAGCTACGTATCTAGCGGAAATTGGAAGTACGAAGCCGAAGCTGGAAATCTGGGGCATTGGTCACAGCCTTGGATGTCATTTGTTGGGTAAATTAGTAAAACTTAATAAACCTAATGTTATTTAACCATTGCTTCTTTGATAGGAATCGCTGGAAGAGGATGTGCTGAATTTGACCGGATCTCTGCAATGGACCCAGCAGGTCCAGGGTTTGAGAAGCATGAATTCCTACCATTCAGACTCCGTCCCACAGATGCCAAAATGGTAGACGTCATTCACACTGACGGATACGACTCGTTCCTCGATCCGGAAGAATGGATATCACCCGTCAATCACTACGGAACGTATGCGTTTAATAATATTTAGAAACTTCCGGATTTTCAACATTTATCATTTATTCCAGGCTCATTCCCCTTGGCACAATTGACTTTTATCCAAACTACGGCTACGACCAACCAGGCGCCGGTCCTATTTCTTCCCTTACCATTGCCGCCAGTCACCTCAGGGCCATTGACCTCTTCATCTGGAGCATCTCTAATCCCACAAAGTTCACTACCAACAAAGTACTCGCCAAGACCCCTGCCTTTGAGTCTCCTGTGAAGGAAGTGAAGGAAGCAGAGAGCCCTGCTGAAATGGGATACCACGCCTACAAAGGCCCAGGTCACCAAGGCGTCTACTTTCTCCACACAACCAAATCCGAGCCGTGGGTGCTGCCTACAAGTGACGACCATCCAACACCGAATTCCGCACCAATCGAGGATGACAGCAGCAGCAATTCGTATTGTTCAATATTCTAACAACGTTATTAGCTTAGATCGAATAGTTTCGGAATAAAGTTTATTGATATTATCCTTTTTGCAGGATGTCGTGGCCCTGTAGTATTGAGAAAGTGTGAATGGTTGGGGGATGATTGCGTGTGCAACTGCGGGGGTTTCCCAGTCGTCATCGTCCAATGCAAACAATGGGCCAATTCCAAATTCCCAAGTTCCCTTTCATTGTTGTTTGTCCACTCACCTGCTGCTGAGCTAATAGCTAAGCTTCCACTTTCTTATGGACTTCTTATCCTAGGATTTTGGGTATCCACCCCCTCCCTATGACCATGTGGACAGGATCCAAGATCCACGACGAAGGAGATCCTCTCAGAAATCAACACAATCCAATTAGCACCTGACAAGGAGACACTCAAGGAACTAAAGGAACCACTCAACCAACGACACATTCAATACTTCCATTTACAGGTAAAGAAATGGCGACATTTCCTGACGTTTCTATTTCATAATTTCCAAAACATAAGGATTAAGTGCCTGGAGTAATCAGGACTCCCTGGACTTGCCAAATGGACAGCTTTTATGTGTCGATAGGTCAAGGTCATTCCTTGTCCATTGTTATACAGAAAGCAGGTAGAACACTGGTACGAAATCCAGGTATTTGTCAGAAGTGAAAGTGACAGGATGGGGTTGGTTTGTCATTCGTCACGGGGGTGACATTTCTAAACTCACCTTTTAGCCCTTATTCGTCCATACATCCGCAACCCTCATTTCACACTTTCCAACTAATTAACACGCCCTGACTCAACATCCGGTACATCAGGCTAACATTAGCAGTTCATTCGACCCTGTTAATCATCAATCGTCAGTGCAGGCTCTGGACTCCTTCTAAACAATTCACTGAAATCCTGTCAATCTAAATCTTGAAGGGAAAACAGTTTTGAAAGTTGTGTGTAGCAATTTGCAATTTTCTTTTCAGGAGAAGAATGAAGGGCTCTGTACTAAGGGCCTTTGCCCTTTTGGTGTCACTGCTTACTTTGAACGTTTGTGGATCAAGGGCAGAATGCTTTGGAAAAGAAGCTTCTTCTGCCGAGGGATTCAGCAAGGAAGGTCATGATGGGATACCTCAGGAATTCCAGCAAGTCCTCTACGACCGCCAATTGGAATTCTCCCTCAACCTCTTCCACAAACTGTATAAAAAGGTAATCAGGAGTTAATTGGATTCGATCCAAGAGTATTCAAGCTAATTCTTTGTTTATTGTTTAGGATGACAAGAGCAATCTTTTCTTTTCGCCGCATAGCATCCACCAGGCGCTGATGCTGAGCCTCTTCGGAGCATCAGGGGACACGGAGACTCAACTGAGAAGGGCCCTTGAGCTTAGCCCTGATACGCCCAAGGCAGACCTCATTCGACAACATAAAATGGAAAATTACTTCATGGTAAACAACAGTAAACACCACAACCTATACAACAGATTAGACTAATTAATGCTTTGGATTATGTAGGAAGCAAGGTCCCTCAACACGACCCAGTTTGAGCTCAAAGTTACCAACAAAATGTTCTTTTCGGCCGATGAGCCAATCCGACCATGTGTCACTGAAATCTTGGACTCGGAGATTGAACGATTAAACTTTGTAAATGAAACTGAAGCCTCACGGGAGCGAATTAACGATTGGGTTGCTTCCACCACTAATCAGAAGATTACTAACCTCATCCCTTCAGGGGTCATCACATCAGCGACAAGAGTGGCAATTGTAAGCATATCAAGTTAAAAAATGAACTTGAGGTTAATTATAGTAATGGCTTGCAGGCAAACAGCGCTTACTTCAAGGGCAGTTGGGAACAGCGTTTCAAGAAATCCAATACCAAGGTCTCGCTGTTTTACATTTCGACCAAGGAAGTGACTCAAACCCACTTGATGTACCAAAAGGGCTCATTCAGACATGGTGAACTTTTGATATTGGGATTTGCTTTACGGATGTGTTAAAATGCCTATTCTAATGTTGTCACAGGTGCTTCTGAAAGTCTAAGGTCGTATGTGATTGAGCTTCCGTACGAAGGCGAAGGTAATTTTAACCTTTTACTCATGAAAACATGTTTAACATTTGAGATTTCTGAAGGGATCTCCATGTTCATCCTACTTCCTCCATTTGCTCCGAACGCCCTTGAAGATACGATTTCTCGTCTCAATGCCACCACACTTCGAGAAGCTATTGATCAAAACCAACTGTTCCACGAGAAGATCGAAGTAGCTCTTCCGAGGTTTAAGATTGAACAAACATTTGAGCTTAACAAGGTAATCAACGCATAAATTGGAGTAACTTTTGACCTATCAACTCCCAGACTTTGATCCTCCAGACTTTAATCCAACCAATGGGCATTGAGACCCAGTTCCCTGAGTCTTTTGCCCTGGAAAGATCTCATTCCCAGACACCCATAAATCATCCAAAACTGTCTAATACCCTTAATCTATATTCTGTCATTAATTCTATTCTAATTGGCGTTTAAACGCATTACAGGCTCTTGAATCCATTGGAGTGGTGGACTTGTTTGACCCAGCAAAGGCCGATTTGAGTGACTTTTCCGCTAAGGGACACCTCTCNTATATTCTGTCATTAATTCTATTCTAATTGGCGTTTAAACGCATTACAGGCTCTTGAATCCATTGGAGTGGTGGACTTGTTTGACCCAGCAAAGGCCGATTTGAGTGACTTTTCCGCTAAGGGACACCTCTCAATTGGCACTGCCCGTCACAAATCCTTCGTCGAGGTGAACGAGGATGGTGCCGAAGCAGCAGCAGCGACTGTTTTTATCGACACCCGAAGCGGACGACCACTTGACCAAACCCGGTTTATTTGCAACCATCCCTTTGTCTTTTTCATCCACGACAATGCATCGAATACAATCCTGTTCATGGGAGCTTTTAGAAACCCTAAAATGACTGAGAAAAACTAACTTTTTAAAACATAAGTTCCTCCCCACCTCCGGAAGTATTTCCGTCCAGAATCTCTGCTTCATTCCTGTATGTAATTATGTTAGTTTCTAACAGAAATAAAATTGATTTTTTTTTAAGTAAATTAATGAGATCCCAATTTCCTGTTTGTTGAGTACGTTGTATACAGTGTGTTGCTCTGCATTGTTTATTTCTTGTCTAACCTGATCATCATTAATCAGACAAGATGTGTTGGAGACAAACGAGTTTTGTATGATGGCTTTAGTCTTTGTTATCTCATTTGTCTAGCTCTTGTGATTTAAGCGACCAATCCCCTTGCAAGGAGTAAGTTGATGTGTAATTTCGTCGTCCCTTCGTCTGGACTTGAGTAGAGAATTGGCAATTCCTGCCGATTGCAATTGCATTTCTGAAGAGTAACGAGTAAGTAGTGAGCCTATTTCGATTTCCCTTTTGCCTGGGGATGAAGGGAGTGAAGCCATTGTTAAAAGCTGAGAAGATGAACGACCCCTTCCCACGAGGGATGCAGGAGTGCAGTTTGTTAGCTAAAATTATCTAGGTCTGTGGATCTCTGGGATGATTGGGCCCACAACATTCACAGCATACCACTGCAGAAACAATTAACATACAGAGAGACACAAGTTATGATTATCAAGGCACAAGCCAACTAGAAACGAGATACAGTCGAGGGAGATACGTAGAACGAGCTGGCAGGGGAGCCTTAAGCACGGCATTACAAACAACAAAGTCCCCCCTTCTTCAGTCTTCCTTTATTCAATCTTTACAACAAAGTTAGTAAATATAATTCCAGCTCTGCCGTTACCTTATGTCAGACATATTTGATTCTGAGTCGCTGTAAACTGCACAAGCGCAGAAACACAGAAAGGAACAAAGGAACCGCTCTCATTGGCTTGGAAGTGGAAAGAGGCGGGATCAGTGCTTTTGTGTGGCTCATTCCCAAACCGGCGGGCACCGGAGTCAAAAATCTTGGAATAAAATCGACTTTATTCGTATTAGTTTGACAAGGTCAAAGTTCGTTTGGAAACGTTGCTTGTGAAGTTCTTCAGAAATGATTGAACTAAACTGAACTTATTTCCTATTTCTCAACCACACACGCCATTTTGGATCTCAACGTTTTCTACCTGTGGCCTGCTTGGTAAGTTTTCTATTCTGGCAATGCTGAAAGGGTTTATTCTGGATTCAAGAAAATTTCAGGAATTTCTGACCTCTGGGTCATGTTCAGTTTTCATTCGGATTTTCCTTTTGGTTTTTGGAAGAGTTATGTCGGCTAAGCCGTGTTCACGATATCCACGGCTCCTTGTTTCCAGCCATCCCCAGAAGGTTATTTTGTTAATCCCGAAATAGGTCATTGTCCTACATTGAACAGGTAATTGTGGCAAGTGTCCAGGCCAAAGGATATTCATCCCCTTTGACTTTGTCCATATTCCTATAAATAAATGTCAGCGGAAGAGGGTTTTGGTTGTAGCAGGATGGTCAGTTTGTACCCTTGGAAGAAGGAATACTGACCGACCCTTTGAGCACTTGCGGGTTAAAAATAAACCCAAGAAGTAGAACAAGGCTCAAGACAATTGGGTGCTTAAAACAAGGCATTTACTAATTCCAGGATTAAGAAAAGGATTAATTCCTAACTTCCTTCTTCGCAGAGAGCCAGTGACTACGTGACCACTTCCAAGGGACTTCCAAGGGACTTCCAAGGACCGAAGAAGGAAAAGGGCGTTTATACATCGCTTGACTTCCAATCAGATTTTGGTGATGAAGCCGACAAGAACAAAGTCTCTCAATTACTTCAGCTAAACGATCATCAACGCAGTCAACTTGAGTCAAGTCACGACCTTTCGCACACCTACCGATCCGCATTATCCTCCCCGGAAAAGGAATCAGGAAGTTGAGCTAATTGGGTTTTCAGGTGAGCTACATTCCATTTGACGATCCATTATCATTCAGCGTCTCTTTCCCTTCCAACAATGTTCCATTGTTAAGTAACTGGGCAGTAGTCTCCATTGTTTTTACTCTAAAATTATTACTTTGTTCTACTTTAGTAGCGGCGAGCGTTAAGTAACTTATACTAAAAGCATAGCATCGCTGCTGACCTGATTCCACACTTTAATTATCCAGAAGTACTCGGTTTTACGACCAACGTCACGCGGGGTCAGCAACCCACGAATAGCCGACGCTTTAGCTCTTGGCCATTCCGCTTTTAGGAAGTGAAGCGACAAGCAGCGCCTGACGTTTCCATTTCGATCGCTTTTAGAACAGGTACTTTATGCTGATTGTTGTGTTTGTGTGGTTGATTTGTTTATTTGTGGGTCAATGGACTTTGCTTTGTGGATGATCCTCTTCCAGGTTGTAATTAAATTAACATTCGGCCTTCCTTCCAAACAGGGTTTACTACCTAATTAAATCAAAGTGCCAAATTAATCTTAACTCTTAAACCTTAACTCTTAACTCTCCGCTTCAGTTGGTCACGTCACCCACAAAACACGACGTCAAACGGTGCCGTCAAAGATCATTCAGTTTCGCAATTGCATAAGTTCAACGCCGTTCCGGATTTAAATCAATTTTGGCTTCAGGAATTCTTGAGTTTAGAAGATCCGCAAGGGCTAACTTAAGCACTCGGTTAAGCACACGGTTTAGAATTCCTGTTATGAAGCCCACGGTGTTCAAGCATAGGTTGAAAGTGAAATCCAAAGAGCTTTCAAGAGTTGAATTTGCAAATGGTGGACGTGCAAGTCGCGTAATTCTCTGATTGGTTGGATTCGCCAAGTCACTCTTGTAGTTCACACCTTGGGCCCAATCAATTGGAAATCGTTTGGTAATTGGTTACGTTACAATTCTACATCTAACCATTGGCACTTGGTCAAATCACACAAATCATTTTGATTTTATGTTTTGATTTTAACTAAAATTGATTTTGTTATTCAATTCCCATCTTCAACCTCAATTTGTACACTTTTACGTTGATTAAGATGTTTAGATTTTATAGTTGAATTGACATTTTTATGACCCGACTCGATCCTTTTGTCATCCTCGTTTTCTTGGAAAGAATCACCTGCAGACTGCAGAATCCATTTTGCGCAATTCTTTGCAATTTTCTGACAAAGGTGTACAGGGAGCTCCTTCTAATGCTCTAGAATGAGCGTCTCAATTTCCATTTCTGCAATTAGCCAAATATCCTTAACAATTAGCATTCAGGAACTCTCTCAAATGCAAAATCAAGTTTTAACGGCACATTTCATTTTCACTTTTTTGCAATTCCACGAGAAGTGCAAAAATAGACGCCATGCGGCTATGCGTCCTTTTGAGGGAGATGACTTTGGATTATTTTTTGTAAATTTTCTTTGTCATCTGCTGCTCTTAGTCATTAAGCATGTAAACCTGATTTCTTGCAAAAACAGAAGATTGCAGAGCCTCCACCTCAGATCCAAAGTCCCCTTTATCTTTGTGGTTAAAATGTTGGGGCAATGCTCCTCCCTCCGTCAATGGGACGCTGACCCAGATTCAGAATTGTGATTTTTGGTTCTCTTTGTCATCCCCATTGTGAGGCTGTGGATTCAGATGACACTCAATGACTTCATCTCCCATTTCTTATTGCAAATACATGCTTGAATTCACTTGGTTTACTTGTAATTGGATTTCGTCGTGGGGTGGATCCCAAGAGCCATTGCTGCATTCCTCATCAGGGCGACATTGACAACCTACGGAGATTAATTGCGTGTAACTTTAGCCAATCTGGCTAATTGTAAATTGTAATTACCCCACCTTCGAAAAGTGGACACTTTGATTTTAGCGTGACTGAGTCCAAATCATAAACCTAAATTCTCATTTTTAAAAGCAACTCCACCCCCACTTTGTCTTTTAACGACAAGAAATCCACACGAACTGAGCTTGTTTTCTCTATGATTTTGATTAATTCCCAAATTCCAACAATGGATGATCATCAGATTCCCCTGTAGGCTCCATTGTACACTCGCTTGTTCATTGTTGTCAGTCACTCTTGCTCAATATGCTTAAATGGCCATGCGGATTTCCCTTTTGTCTCTGTTTCAAATTATGTAACTCTCTTCGTCTCCATTAGGCAAAAATCACTACAGAATCTTACAAATTCAGTACTGTTAGTGCTACAGTGACCACTGAACAACCAATTCCTCCCAATATCCACTTGATACATTCAATCGGCGTCACGACCTGTTGACCAATGTGACATGACGACTAATGCTCTCCATTTTCTTGTCCAGGTTCCAAGTCTGGCAGACATAGACACGACCTAAGCTAAACACGGAAAGCGGCGAGCGTAACAAAGAGCAACAGGTAATTTAAACTCCTACCGCATTGGTGTATTCGTGTCTCAGTTCAATTATCGAATCAACACTTCCCCTGAACATGGCAGGAGGCGTGTGGTAGGTTGCGAACGGTGCAATCTCGGAATTCCCAAGGTGTCAAAGTGTCTGTCAAAAGTCATAGTACCCACTTCACATGTGTCCATTAAAGGGTTCGTAATTAATCACGACTTAAGTCCCTTTGGATCATAATTAATCCATCCAATCAGACACCTTCATCCTTCAGGCATCACTTGACCCATTTCCTTCAATTGAAAGGAAAATCCAAAGCAGAAGTCTCCGATGCTAAACTGAACTTCCGTTCAGAATTTTACTAAAAGAAAATCCATTCTAAATTAGGCTTATAAAGCTTTGTTTTATAAACAAATTCCTTTGATTTTGTCATGAACTCTCCTCGGAAGTTTTGTTTTATTGAAGTGTATCTATGGATTTTAGAAAGCGAGTGAATCAATCATGATTGACGTTTCATTTGCATAGCTGCAAAGTCATAGAGCCTTTGCCCCTTACACTCGAAATCCTAATCAAGATCTGCGAGAGAATTTATTGTCACGCAGAACTAAAGCGGAGGTGTGGGGATGTGTGTGGGAGCTTCTGCCCCTCTTGATTGGTTGTTGGTGTGTGAATGATTTGACCTTTGTTGTGACCCCTGGGCCACGGTCCCCCATGCGATTGAAACGAGGTCAACCTCCCCTTGTCGTGACTTTGTTTCCTCCTCTGCCCATAAGCATACTAGGTCGAAATATGGATTTCCTTGACTGCGGATAAATCACGGGAGACGTCAATTTCAAGTGATGTCAGTAGACCAATTTCTAATGGTACCTTTTTGCATAATTCCGCACACAACTTAAGTCCCCTTGGATGGAGGGGGTAGACGCAGATTACTCTAGACGAATACAACTCGTTTGTCCTGTTTTCTCTTTTAACGAAATGGAAATTAAGCAAGAGATTAGTCTCACCGCTGGCAATTAAAGAGGGTGGGATCCACTGCAGAGGAATCGACGGATGCATTTCAGCTGCGTGTAACTCACTGGGAATCCCATTCCTCCTTCCTTCCGGTTTCCTTATGATGATTACATGTGAGATGGATTAATGGATTAATTAATCTTATTAATTTTCCTTTTTCTTTCCAGAATGGATCTCAATGAGGACCTGTGTCAGCCTGATTTATTCTTTGAGTTTGTCAAACTAGAGAATCATCAGCAAGAGTCAAATGAACTCACCCCTGTGGCCTTCATGGAGTCCTTCCCTCCGCCCCCTTCAGTCACAGACCCAAATAACAATTCAGAATCAACAACGACCCTCACCAATGCATCCACTGCCACGACTTCAACAAAGTCATTCATGGACGATATGATCTTCTCATCAATTACCGGGCATGAACAAGTACCTCCGGAATCAATGGCGGAAATGCTCACTGCGGAAGAACTCACAACCGCAACATCCTCCCTTGGGCTTCTAAACACATTCGGATGGGCAATGGGATCACCACCAGAACCATCTCCAGAGACTGAATCCCAATGGCTCATGCATGCGGATCCAAACTCAGCCACCTTGACGAACCTCGTTGACCCAATCTTCGTGACCTACAGGGAATCCCAGTCTCCTGGCTCAGATGACACAAAGGACCTCAAATTCTTTACCAGTGAGGCCCTCTCTTCGGATTTGATTACGTCTACGTACCAAATGTCACCTCCAAAGGACAGCCCGAGACCACAAGCCAATCAGGAGATGATTCTTTCATCATGGGAGAATAAAGGGATCCAAGAACTCTCCCACCAGGACCATCAGTTTACCATTTTCACCCCGGACTCCTCGATGCTGCTTCGAAATGCACTTCAAGGGGGTGGGAAAGGGCCCCTCCCGTCAATCCTAACGTTCGCATCACCCCAGCTCCAACCACCAAAGATGACTGACATGGTTGAGCTCCGGAAAGTCCTTTCCTATCCACCAATCACACACGTCCAAGGGAACCATTCCCCTACATCAACTTCCAATCAGGAAGTCCAGGCCGCTGCTCCAGAGCAACTCCAGTACTATGAATTCAGGATTGCAGACCAATCCATCTTCGCCAGTCCCTCTGTGCTCCTCACGGAGGAAGAAGCTAACCTACCAAATGTCGAGGAGCTCATCATGACACGGCTCGACCCAAACAAGCGCAAGGCTCAAGTATCTTTCGGAAGCGATCGTATCCACTCTACTACTCCAGCCCAATGGAAGTTCCAGCTAGACCAAGGGGATCAAGAGTGCAATGGAGAATCCAAGGTCGTCCGACGCCGAAAGCGTAAACTGACTGAAGGTGAAGGAGTCATGAGCTCATCGTCTGCTGACATGTTTGGACAACCAGGCAGTCCCGGGAGTTGCAGCCGGAAGGAGCGTTCCCTTCACTACTGCAATATCTGCAACAAAGGTTTCAAGGACAAGTATTCAGTCACAGTCCACATCAGAACGCATACCGGGGAAAAGCCGTTTAGCTGTTCCCTCTGTGGCAAAAACTTTCGTCAAAAGGCTCACTTGGCGAAGCACTACCAGACACATAATAATAAGCAGGGAGGGGGGAAGTCTAGCGTGATCAAGAGAGCTGCCTCAAACACAGCTACCTAAGGGTACCTTAATCCTCAAGAGTTTTAAAATGGAATGTTCACCAATGTCAGAGTTGTTAATTTATTTCCAAGCCAAGGAGCCAAGGGGCCTTCCCTCCTGTTGACTTGGGCCAAGGGACAGAGGTCAATGCAATAGAGGTCAAGAAATAGAGGGTGGGTTATGGATTCTGGACTCAAAGACTTTCAAAGGGGGTGACTTCAATTCTCCTAATTTTTAATTAATCATACAAAATGAGTATTAACGCCATCGAAAAAAATATTTTTGTAAATCAAAATTAATCTTCTTCTTCTCAGATTCTTCTCTTTCACTGTTTCATTCATTTGTTGATCACTTTTCATTTCATCGTTTATTTTACCAAAACTGTAAATTAGTTAATTGATTTATTTAAGCCGAAGAGTACCGAAATATATCCCTTTCATTCAGAATATTTTTGACAATGACAATAAAAATTATCCAAATCAAAACCCCATTTGATTCAAAAATGGCCGTAATCCGGAATTTCTCAAGGTTGTAGCAGGTGGCAACCGCGAAATCGGCGACATTTTTGTTAGAATTTTGTTTCTAAGGATCTACGCATCGAAATTCGTCAGTCTTGAATCTTAATTTCCGAATCTAACTTAAGCACTGCTGAATTCTGGACAGTTGGACATGGGGAGTGCAACGTTCCTTGCCACCGTTCATCTCCTGTCGTCCATCTTGTGTGGTTGGGGATGCTGGAACGCTTACTTGAAATTCTCCCCAGATCCAATGCTGTTGACTTGGATCGGAGCTTGGTTCTACTTTGGGACACTGACTGGGATCTTTGGTTTCATGGCCGCTTGTAAGCCACAATCATTTCAATGTCATGAACCTTCATATAATCAATGATTAAACTACAGTTGTGTAACTACAGGTGTGGAGATGAAGACTGTAAAGGAAGATGCTGAAGGGACGAGTACTTGGCACTATTTGTACGACATTTCCTCTTACTTTGTTCCTGTCTTTGGTTACTTCTCCGTCTTCACCTCGTTCATGGACTTCAGTACGCCTTGGGCATTTGTAAACTTTGTTAAACAACTTCATCACTTGTAATTCTAATTCTAATTTTGATTCCAACGTAGGTCTGCACTTTGACCTCTCTGCTCCCTCTCCTAGTATGGCTCTTTATACCCAATCCAATCTTCTACTTGACTCCGCCGAAAGTGATTGCTCCTGTGATCTCATTGGTAGCCATTGGACACAAAGTCGCTTTCATCTTGGCTTCCATTCATTTCTGGCTTACCGTCTTTGCACGGGATTGGAAAGGAGCCTTTGATGCCTATGACATGATCCTGACCTTGTCCTTAATCTCAATGGATACCACTCATTCCAAGCGGGGATTGACCCTCATCAGCAGTCCATGGAGTGCCCTCTTCTTTCTCCAGGCATTCATGCGTGCTTCAAGCATTAATCAACATCAAGTAATTATCAATGCTTTTCATTATGTAATTCATCTTTACAAAATTGAGTTTTGAATCTGTTGAACAAATTGAAATTAACACTATAACGCCAACTACCATCCAACTCAAACTGAAAAATTTAGTTCTTGAGCTCCATTTTCTTTTAAACTTTCATCCAACGTCGCAGCAGTACTGGAGCCCATAATTCCCGGGTATTTGACCTTTGACATTGTTCGCTGGAGTGTTTCTTGTCCCTTGGAAAACGATTAACCAAGGGTCCACGGACGGTGAAAGTCTGCTGCTTTCTTTTGATTTGGATTTTGCAGAGAGAGGTTGGAAATGGGCCAATTGGCATCAAAATTAGCCACAGAGGTCAATGACACTTTAATTGATTTAGTGCATGCGATTTAATTGACCTTTTTTGGCAATTTAATGTTGTTTGCACTGAGGTCATTGGGGTCAATTGGTCCTTCTTAAGGCCGGGAATTGAATAACAGCCGCATTTATTTACAAATCTTTTGGCCCTGTCTGGATTCATTCACTCAACTTTTAGTGGCCCAAAACTCTCCATTTTGTAAACATTTGTTTTCTCTTTGTTTTGTAAAACTGCTGACCTCGAAAAAGGTAAATGATTCAATTTGTAACCAATCGAACCTTGGCAAGGATCATGTTATCATTATTATGTGCTTTAGGTGTGACCTTGCAATTGAATATGGAAGGGAAGGACGTACAAACCGTTGGCGAAGAAACCCCTATTACTAAGGAAGTCGTGGAAGAACAAGAACATGATCCAGAGACTGTGGAAGATTCCGAATCCACGGTGGAATTTACCCCACTGATCCCCCTGCCTCCTCTCGTTGACCTCAAATCACAGCATGAGAATGAGGAGGTTCTCTACGAAGCCCATGGGAAACTGTACCGCTTCGATAACTATGAAAAGGCATGGGCAGACCGTGGTATTGGGGACATCAAGATCCTCCGGGACAAGGAGAACACGAGCCGTGTGAGAGTAGTAATGTGGAGAGCAAACAATCTCACTGTTGCGTGTAATCACTGGGTCGCCAGTGTCACATCCATTGCCAAGCACAACAGCGACAGGGTACTCATATGGAGTGCTTTGGACTTTGCCTTCCAGTACCCAAATGAAGAGATCTTTGCATGCAAGTTTGCTACAACTGAAGGCGTAAGTCTCATTTTATTCATATTTTTCAGCCATAATGGTATAATGTGAAAATCTAAATGTTCTTTTATATTACAGTGCGAAGGATTCAAAGGACATGTGGATCGATTCCTTTCCGTCATTCCACCTGCAACGCCTGTGAAGAGAAGGACCTCTGAGGTCACCGGAGAGGAGGATGACTCTGTTCATCGCCTGCTCAAACCCCTTTCGGATCTTTTCAAGAAGAGTGAAGATGCATGGACCTGCGAGAGCTGCTTCGTTGAAAATCCAGACAAGGATGAAAAATGCGTCAGTTGCGATGCTGAAAAACCTCTTTTGGGTGGAGGTGACGCTTTTGGTACTGAGAATAAATTGGTTGAGGACGAGGTCAAGTGTCCCACTCCACAGTAGGAATGTCAAGAAAAGCTTCCCTTTGAAGTGCCTCTGTTCTAAGCAGCTACCCTGGCTTTCAAGCTGTTCTTTACTTAATGATTTGCTGCGCTTTCACCTGATGAATCAAAAATACTTTCCAGTTATAATCATGTAAAATGTGGTATTGATATTTATAATAAATCAATGCAATATGGTGACCTAAAATTCTTTAATTATTCGATTTTTTGGATTTTTTTATTGCAGAGAAAACAGTACTGAAAAATGTCACTTTTTAACCACGCTTCGACGCCACACGAAATTCAAAGGAAAATCCAACCGAGAAAAAAGAATTCCAGCCAGATGTCCCAACTACTTCATAGGCTGATCTCGGAAACTGACTTTGAGTTTGTAAACCGAATTTCTGTTAATTGTTATTTGATTAATTAGATTAATTGGTAGAAATGGACCAGTACTACCACCACATGAAGCAGCCCGTGTCACAAAATGAGATCGTCAACCCACTCTCTATCATCCTGGTCAAGAACGGGAGCAAAGGTGACCGACTCCTCTTCCGGTATCCGTATAAACCTCCTGAGACACCGACAACAACCACACCGGTCAAGGAACCACCAAAGTTACTGCCAGTAACACCTCCAGAGCCTATACACCACCCTCAGATATGTAAGGTACTTTTTTTTTAGAAACAAAACCACCGGTAAATCAGATATTTTTATCATCTAGATCCACAACCTCGTCGGCTGACCTTGACCCAGGAACGAGTGAACAGGCCCAGCTTCATGTTTCGAAGGCCCGTGTCCACATCCCCGGAAGAACCACCTCGACGACGGAATCCATATGCAATCCGGAAGGATGTGGAACCAGAGGATTTCATTGGCAGTGGATTTTTGGTGGAGCAGCAGAGCAAGCCACCGCCATTGCAAAAGGCCAAGATTGACTTGACGGACAAGGATCTTTCTAATCTCTTGGCAGTGAATGCGGAACTGACCGAGAAGAAGTTTGAGCTCAAAGTCAACGATGTCAGATTTGTTGGTCACCCGACACTCATGCAGCACCCATCAATCGTTCGACCAATTAATACTTCGTAAGTTTTAGGTAAAGTTCAATGCAAAGTTAGGTTAATCCCGTAATTGATTGTAGGGTACCTCAGACGTCAACGAAAATATTCCATGTAGTCTTCTGCCTCAACGCCATGGCCAGCCACTCCATTGTTAAGTGTTTCTACGACTTGAGCAAACGCTTGGGAATTGCACTTCGTCATGAGGAATATCGATGTGGATATTTGAGTAAGGAAATGAAGGAGATCATTAGTCATCTGGATGAAGCTTGTCAGGAGCATGAAGAAGACGAAGAGGTGGTGCAAAACTACTTTCAACAAGCTTTCCAGGACGTTTTGCCCAAAAGCAGTCTCGCCAGATTCCTCAAGAATGTCTACGACGACGTCTGTGCCACTGGCTTTGTCAAGCTCCGCGTGAACAATTGGATTCAATTAAGTTTTTGTCTGCCTCAAAAAATCCATGTCATTCCGTACGTGTGAAGACTTTCAATTTTGGATTATTTATTTATTTATTTTTCTATTATAAGGTTCCGTGACCCTAATCTCTTGGTCGAACCAGACAAGATCCACCGCTCGTTGGAATCAATCCGACCTTACCACGCTTTGCTCCTCCTCGTTGATCGAGACGAGCTCGCATCCAGTTTTTGTATCGATGCATCCCCGTCCATTCCTCGACTACTCCAAGTCTACACGCCACTCAAGTCTCTCCAAGTAATTGCCGCAGACGCTGATCTCTCCCTCTCGCATGTGGTTGAAATCGCTTCGCACCTAGTCTACTGGGCAGTAGCCACGCTCATCTACCCAATGTGTGAAACCAACATCTACGTCATATCTCCGGATGCACCAATCATCTCGCCGGAAATGGAGGAGATTTTCCTCAATTCTTTCCCCGGGTTGTCCCTTACGCAGACTTTGGCTGATTTCTCTCTTCCCATGCCTCTCCTTGAGAGAGCAAATCCAGTTTTTGGTAAAAAGTCATTACGAAAATCCTTATTGATTGATTGAGTGCCTGACACTTGTGATAAGTTTGTTCATTTATACATTAGGTGGTCTTTACCTCCAAGCTCAACTTGTGGGTTTAGTTTGCTGGCTTCTTCAGTACCGTCTCCTCATTCAGCTTCACACTTACGTCTACTTGCTCACGTCGCTTGATGACAACGGGATTGACAGTTCATTCTACAACGGTCAGGATCTCTTCACCGTGGAAGTTCGTCCTTATGAGCATCATGCAGAGGATGATGTGACAATGAGCGACTCTTATTCGGAAACGGCTGGAGAAGAAGGCATGGGTATGGACGTCCTTGGGATAAGCGGCGGGGCTTTAACTGCAGCAGCGGCTATTGCTGCAATCGTAAAACAAACACCAGTTACAGTACCAAATGAGGAACCGAGCGCAGTAGCAGGTGCTAAAACTGAAGACAGCGGTGACACTGTGGATGCTGGATCAGCCCCTGCAGGTGAACCCCCGAAAGAAGGAGAAACGGAACCCCCTCCAGCCACCGTGAAAGAAACCATATTAGAACTAAGTGAAGCCGCCAAGCGTGGAGTTGCCGGAGTGAAAGCTGAATTGGCCGTAGCTGATATCAAGCTCTTTGGTCGTCTCTGCAAATACTTTAACGGTGAATTTCACTTTGAGGAAATCATGTACCGAGAAAACGTCCGAAGATCTCAACTTTTATTGCTGCTTGACAAGTTCAGGGATGTCCTCATTACTTCCGAACGGGAAGACTCCACCATCAATTTCTTCAAAGTAGACCAGTGGTGAGGACCAATCCCCTTGGGGTATTTAATTTGACACGGTTACTACCGTGAATAACTTTAGCGTCCGCTTTCACCCTCATTCTGAGTGGTTTGTATTTTAATATCTCGTGTTTGGAAGAGTAATAAATTAGTAATCCTCATGCGGCTTCTCCTCTACTTTTCCTCTATAATAAATTGAACTCTTAATTGGGATTGTTTAGGTCAGGTACAGTAAAGGATTCCAGTGGAGGAGGCGGAGGCCGCTTTGCTGGAGAAAGGTAAAAAGCTACAGCATATGGTAATCCCATTCCACTAATATAATTTACCGTCACTCTTGAAAATAGTTTCCCTCGGAGCTGTGGAGCCAAGGACCGTGTGTGTCTCCATAATTAATGACACACTGCCTGCTTCTCCCTTGGGACAAACACACCGCCCCACCGCAACACACCGGAGAATCGCTCCAGATGATCTTCTGTCTCCTCCAGGCCTATACCAGAATTCCACCTCCTTAATTCCTTAATTGGAATCTTCAGGTGGGCAGTGTTCTGGAGGAAGCGACGTCCCGACGGTGGTTGTGGTCTTTGTTCACGCACAAGAGGGCACCACTCGACCCTTGCTGGCCATTGTTAATCGTCAAGTGATGACCACTGGGGGGCTTCCCATTCCCACATTTGGCTGACCCCGTGGTCAACACGTGAAGCGGAATATGGACATTCGACCCTCCTGTGGACAACAAAAGAAGATCCATTAAGCCAATCCATTGAGGAAACATTCTGTCGCAGCTTGAACATTTCTCTGGAAGAATCTCTTAAATTGAGGTGTCATTTTCTCCAGAGGGTAAAAACACTGGAGAGACAAAAAGGGAGGAAATCAGAAGAAAGTGTTGGAGTCTAGCTGTCTAAAAGAAGAAAGTTTGGCTACTATGATGATGGAAGCATTTAGAGGAATGACTCTAGCTGCTGTTTCACGTTTCCTGATTTCCAAGTCAATGAAGGATCCTTCTCCTTGTTGCTGAATAAATGTTTATCCAATAAGGAAGAAGGAAATATACTTCCCTCCAGGCCTACACAGAACAGGAAGCTACCCACTTGCCAACTTTTACTTTTAAGGAAATCAAAATTTTCACTTCCCGTTCCTATTAGCTTAAATTTCCTCCAACCGTTGGATGGCCTTGACCTTACCATTCCTGTTGAGCCTCATATGAACCTCTGGTGATCCTGTCATTGAGTAGCGTGTAACTCCACCCCCGTCACAACCACTCCGCCGTGCCTCACAGACATTCCGGTTCGTAGCTCCTTCAAATTCAGCATAGTGGACGAAAGGACACCAGAAAAATACTTGCTGGAAACCCCGTCGGAACCTAAAATTGAAAAATACTGGAAATGGGATTCCCCTTGGTTTACTTTGCCCTGTTCCACTCCTGGAAATTGATACTGGGAATTGGAATTTGATCGGGAATGATGGAACAGGGCTCAATTTGATTAGGGAGAGACACAAAGGGGAAACATAAGAAGAGTCAGGAACTGTCAAAAGGAACAAAACGTTTCTTTTGGAGTTTCTTTATGTACATAAACAGTCGAGACAGTTCAATGGGGTAAAGAAATTAGAGTGCATAACTCTATAAGGCCAATTTAACCATCCAGTGCTCATCAGAGCCTTGACCTTTGCCCTTATTACTAACGGCAAATGCCTTCATTATCGTCAGGAAGGAATGTATAACCTTTGAAAGTCTAATTGATCATTTGCCTCTGAATAATGAAGGTAACAAAGGGAGTTTAGCTTATTACAGCATGGAAAAATGAAAGTCAAAAGAGGCCTTTGAGACAAAAACTTCAGCGTGAGAGATGAAGCGATACCTTTGAAGCGAGATTTCATACGGTTTAAAAATGCGCTTTCTCCTAACCTTATATAAAGAGCGCGTCCTTGTGCTTACTGAGAGGAGAGCGCGGCGCTCCCTTGAAGTAAGCAGGGGCAGAGGGGAAGCCTTGGGCTGGGATTGGTTGGACTCTGTTGAAGGTTGGATTGGTTGAAGCTTTGCATGTTTGTTGATTTACCTTGCGTTCATCCAGCAGTAGATGATTGGATTGTACATTGAATTGGACATTGCTAGCCAATAGACACCAAGGAATATCTCTTGTATCGCCATATGGGACGTGATGGACGGTACGAGTGAGACCATGATGAAGTAAAGCTGGAATGGGAACCAACATGTGGCAAAGATGCTCACCACAACCTTCCACCAAAATCAGAATTGAAACTAAATGCAAAAATAAAGGCCCCAAGGAGGTCCCTTTAGGATCCCTTTATATCTTACCATCATCATCTTCACCACCTGGAAACAAATAAAAATAAACTATCAATGAAATCTGGCCGGAGGTGAGAAGAAGAGCTTTCAGTGTGTTTGGATCCCCCTTGGACGCCTTGAGGCCTCCGGAGCCTGTCAATTCCCTAATGAACCAGTGATGATGACGCCAAGGAAGATGAGGAATCCCTAATGAAAAATGGAACCCTGTATGGCATCATTTTCTTATAGAGAGGACCAAGTGACGATGATAAATGAGTCCCTTTGGAATCTACCAATTTCAACCCGCCTCCCCTTCCTACCCTTTCTCCATTCTATCCGATATGCGGTGATATTAGTCCGAAATTAGGATTCATTCCTCCACTTTTTAAAGCTTATGCTTCCAACTTACGCGTCTCTTTGACTTGATATTTTCGAGTTGTCGCTGTGTTGCTTCTCCGATTGACTGTGACCCCCATAGCTCCACCCCCACTCGAGTGTAAGTGTATCCCATCACCACAATGGGGACAAAGTACGTGAAGATCATGAAGAACACGTTGTACCTGCAAATATAAGGTCAAAAGGTCACATTCCTATAGTAGTAGTAGTAAGAAGAGAGAGACAAATTCCAGTCCAAAATGATGGTTGTTCATTTACTCCAAGTCCCCAAGGACGTTCAAGCTAAGGAGGTTGATGATGGGAAAGGGAGCTACGTGCTGTGCCTACCCAATTCCACAATTACATCCTCCGTCTATGTGATTTGGTCCAAGTACCTTGTAAATTGAGCTTGTTAACAGCATCTCTAATCCAAGGGCTTTGGCATTTACATCAAATTCAATTTGTTCCAAATTGGAAATGGCGAGTGTGAACTCTTGCCCTGGAGGAAAGGATCTAACGTTGCCTAAGACGGTGTAGGGGATTTTGAGTAAAGTTTATAAGGACACCTCGACACCTCTGCGACAGAGGCTCTTCATCCCTCAGAAATGGAATCAATCAAATTGCATTTGCTGGTGAAACTTTGAAATGGAATCTGCGGAGTTTCCCTTGCGGTCTTGGCAGTCTCCGATCCGTCATGACTGTCCCCAAGGCTGGTGAAAGCAGAGGCGAAAGAAAGGACCGATCAATCAGGGAAAAGCAGAGCTTCCAATCGGGAAAAGGAATCCCGAGAGTGGGAATGAATACAAGAATAAAGCATTGAGAGTTCCTTAAGGCTCCGGTGGGCTTTTCTTAGCCCTTGATCCTCAACCTTATGACAGGGAAAAAGGGATGAAGAAAACGCTCCAGCTCATCCTTTATTCCCGCAGTCAAAAGTGCAAAAATGAAAACTCCAGTATGCGGATTTGCTCGTGACAAAAGAAGTAGAAAAGCTTCAAATGGCTTTCCACTTTTGGGGACACTCTCCGCAGGAGACGGAAGTGACTTTTACTCTTCAATATTTTCATGTGGGCGGAGCAGAACAAAAGATCAAGGTCCAGAGGTAGCAGAATCGGGCAAGAGAGGAATTGTGAAACAATGGCTGTGAGTTTGTGACAATGGAAGTAACGTATGGATGGGAATTGCCCTAATTGTTTAAAGGTTTGTTTCCTTCATCCAAGGTATTTGATTTACTGGAGCTTTTAGGTCCCATAGGTATAAAGGGGGCCTCGGTCACTTGTAAAAGGTCATAAATAAGGTTCCTCATGGGACATTAGAGGCCATTTCAGCACCTTCTGAATTAGGATTTATGACTCCTTCCTTATTCACCCGGGTAATACCCGGGTACATGCCGAGAGACTAAAATGAGAAAGGAAATAGACCTAATAACCCTAAGACTCTGGTCCATAAACAACCATATACGATCATGATTTGCAAATTAAATAAATCCCCTCGTGTTATTACAAACTGGCCCAAGTTTCCCACACGTATGAAATGGATGAACTCAATTTGTAGCAGATCCCAATTAGCCTTCATTTCAGTCTCTCTTAATCAAATCATCTCCTGCTCATCTCTTTTGGTCTAAATTGATTGGAGGACGGAGATGGGAGATCCGAATTAGGGAACAATCAAGCCCAAATTGGAAATCAAATCTGGAAAAACCCTTTGGAAGGTCTTGGAAGCTAAGAAAAACTCAACACCAAGTCATCAATACAAGGACAAAAGGAAGCATCGGATCCAGAGATAGCTTCCGCAGAAACTCAATCGAAATCCCGTTAGCTCCTTTCCGAATGTCATCTCTTGACTTTCTCTATTGTGGATTCCCCAAGGGGAAGAGAACAAATAAATTCCAAACAGGAACTTAACTTTTTACCTAAAAACACACAAACTTTTCTGGTCATGGGGTTAGAAAATGAAATATTGTCACGTGTATCCACTCCTTTCGACTGAATTTGGTAATATATGAAGTGGCTGATGGTAAATGATGAGTCAGACCCTTCAAGTACCCCTGAACTCTTATAAGAGTTCATAGGGATGGAGTTCAGAGGGTATCATTTCTGTGTTGTCTGCTTACAAGTACTCGTGGAATGAGTGGGTTGTGGATCCATCAGGCCATTCTGCATAGCATACGACGACTCCATTCTCATGGGTGAATGTGGTGAAGAAGACGAGACTAGGAGATGACAGGACAATCCCACCGATCCAAATCCCACCAGCTATCCCCAGGGTAAGACGACGACCCATCCTGGGTTTCAGAGGATTCATGATCGCAGTGTACCTGGAAATAAAACACCCAATGAAGATTCATTCCGAAATGACTTTCTCCCCTAGAGCTCCAAACTGATGAATGCCTCTACTCCATCACTCTCATCTCCCCAGTTAATCCCACACATATCCTTCTAATTGACCCTGGACAAATGACTCTCTCACTCAAATCCGATTTGGTCCTTCCAATTTTATCAATTGAGGTCCTTTGATCTCGCCTCGCTGAGCGATTCCATCGGCAAGTCCAACAACAACATCTTGCGACTTCCAAGTTTCAACATTTACACACAAAAACTTTGTTTCCTCTTGTGCACCAGACCCAGGATGGAATCAAATTTCAACTTCCAAATGAGAAAGTTTCCGATCATTGAGGCAGTAGTAGGGAAAGTCTCTTCCCTTTTGTTTCAAAAGTGGCTGAGGGAGAGAGTTGTCCACAAGGGAGTTGACCGTGGCAGTCGCAAACACTCAATTGGATCAACACCGTGTTCCTTTTGGTCCTTTCATCCCACAAAATAGAAAAGACGCCGCTGCTTACATCGTCAGCCATGGTTCTGTTAGCTCTGTTCCTTCCATCCTCCTTATCGCCCACTTTCCGCCACATTGAGCACCACATTCCTCCAAACAAGCACAACTTCCGCTTTCTAATTAACTCTGAAACAATCCTGAACTTTGGAAAGGGACCTTGTAAAGTGCCATTTATCAAATTAAACTTTGTTTATGTATAAAACATGAGAAAACAGTTTCCCTTTTAGTGTAACAAGCACAAAGCACAGAGGAGGTTAAGAACTTGGAAGAAGCTTACCTGTCGAATGAAATCGCCATGAGGGTAAAAGTGCTTGCGCAAATGCTTGCAGAAGCGACAAACTGAACAATTTTGCAGTATAGAGTTCCAAATGGCCAGTGCTGTGTGCTCATGTAGATGTAATTAGGGATGACATTGATTGTAGAGACCATTGTGTCAGCTATTGAGAGATTCACAAGGAGGTAATTGGTCACTGTCCGCATTCTCTTATGAGCCAGTACAATCCACATGACCACCAAGTTCCCCACAGTGGCTACAATCACCATCAGTCCGAATAGAATTGACCACAGGATCTGACGCCACCACGGCAATGGACTCAAAGGGTACGCTGGGTCCTCAGTGCCATTGAACCCTTGCATCCAACTCGTATTTGACGGTCCTTCTGTCGTCATTTCAAACCCGTCCATCCTCCCTTCTGTGATGACAAAAGAATCAAAATGTTGAGAATGTTTTCAAGTGTTTCATAATGATGGTTTAATGGGAAGGGAATTTCACTCTAACGGAATGGGATTTTTATTCAGTCGAAAGGGAGAGAAAGTAACTTTCCCCATATGCTTTTGGCTGACGATAAATCCCGTTGGAAGGGACTTAAACGCCTGTCCAATCCCTTCAGAATGTAATAAATGGAGTGTCTTAGAGGGTGGTTAGGAGTTCTCAAGTGCCCATGTCCACCACCACATCCTGTCCGAACTCACCACAGTTGATTAATTACAATTAAACTTTCCATTCTCGTTTCAGAATTTCTATCCTTCTCCTCCGAATCTTGGAAAAGGAAGAAGGATAGAAAATCTTTAACAAAAGTTCCACACCTCTGACTCCAGAATCGGATTATTTCCGGTTGAGTACAAAGCTCGGGGAGAATGATCCTGATTGGTTCTTTCCTTTTCACACATCCGAAGTGTTCCTTTAGCCCTTAGCCCTTAGCTTTTAGACCAAACATCTGTGTATGGAGAAGTGCTCTCTTTCTGATTCAGTTAGGAATCTAAGAATAGTGAAGACAATGAATAGGGTTAGTGAAAATAAGGATCGGAAGGGAGGATCAATTAAATTTAAATTGGATGAGGAAGGAGCACTCAGTTAGCTCAGGACGGAGAGAGTCACTCAAGTGGAGGCACTTAAGAATCCAACTCCATTACACACCAGGAGTCCTACGCTCCTATGCTTCAATCATTCATGACTTTATACTGCCGAAGAGATGGAGATTAAGAAGGAATTAGGCCCAATTCATCAACTTATTTCCATGAAACCTCAATTAACCAATGTTACAACCACTTAAAACAGCAAAGGGTCATCAGCTAAGGTCATAAAACCAAACCATAAGCTAATGAAAGGACAAAGACTAAAGGAGACTAAAGTTCATGTCGCTTGAATGTCGCCGCATCCCTTGACCATTGACTAGGACATTACTATAATCCCCTGGTGGATTTAAAATCTCCAGTTTCCTTTTGCCAGTCATTGCACAGTCATCACTGGAGACTTTGTGATGGGGTTGTAATGATACTTGAGCCTCAAGACTCCACCAGGGGAAATCATTTCAAGAAAAAGATAAAGTCAACCTCCGCTAGAAAAGGAATTTCTCCAGTTGTGATACGTGGGAAATGGAAGCCTTGTCTGGAGTGGCCACTGGAGACTCATCTCCTTGTTCCTTTCCCAGATGGACTTGGAAAGACAAAAGTTTACTATTTGCGGATAGAAATTGAAGGAGGATTAACGTCCTTTTGAAACTAAAATCTTAACCAAACTGCATTTTAGGCCATGATGGAATTAAAAGTTTTAAATTGAAATTAAGGATTTCCACTCCCACGCCGTTGCACACGAGTTTTAAACGAAACGCGAACCCGAGGAAGAGAGAAAATTCCAAATTTCAGAAACTTTTGGCATCCAAGTTGTAAATCCTGGAGGAGTCTGGAAATTCCCAAGTGTGTTCATGTTCTCTCCTACCCGGGTTCTAAAGTACTACCAGGGGTTTATAATCGTGATCATAATGTAAACAAAACTCGGGAAATTTCAAATCCCTTCATAACGTTGGACACATGAAGTAAGAGAGCAAAAGAGCTCTGCAGACTGCAGCCTGCAGCCTGCAGCCTGCGTGTGAGACACATATGCCTTGGACATGGACTTGAAATTCAAAGAAAACCCTCTGGAAAGGATTTCTTTTCGTTAATCTGAGCCGTGTCCAGAAGTTCATAAGTTAAAGTGCTGCACTAGTTAGGCTAGCCCTCCTCCGTTCGGCTTCTCTGAAGCTCACGTGCTGCACACTGCGGGACTGCAGTTCATCAACATTTCAGTCACAAAGCTTAAAAGCTGAGTGATGAGTGGGGACAAGAAGCACAATGAAGTCAGAAGCAACAAGAAGGAACTTTCGCACGTACTTCTCCTTCACACTTCCTGCCAGAAATGGTTTAACTTTAGCTTTAACTCTCCGCAGTGTAGAGGGTGAAGAAGAAGTGGCCTCTCTTTTGAAGCCTACAGTGTGGTTGTGCCTGTCAATTTGGTGCCTGTCACAGGCGATTAATTCCGGCAGTTCCGGAAACAACTCAAGTCTGATGAATGAAGTCTGGACATGTCAGCAAGAGGAAAATGAACTGGAGGAACCTACTGGATGAAGCTTAATGGAGGAAGGGAAAGCGTTATGTGAAAGTTCTTTCCAGTGAAACTCCTCCGGGTGAAACGGAATCCCTAATCTTGAGATAAGGAGATGGCACATGCAAATTCAAACGTCTTCGGGCTTAACGCTATTCATTCTAGTGGAAGGGTACAAACTCATGTCACGTTGGAGGTCATGGAGACACCTAACACATAAAGTACATCCATTCAATCCCTTATGCTACCAGCCATCCTTACCACCCCTCCTACCCGCATCTTCTAAACAGAACTTCTTTAGACCTAGTCCTTCATTACCCTCCGAAAAATCAGAATCCATTTTCTCCGTTTTCCTTTCAGTGTTCAGTCCCGATTCATATGGAAAGCAGTTGAATTTAAATTGGGAAACAATTTGTGATAGTGGATTTTTTCCTCCTTTCTAGAGAGCTATAATTTGGACCCACTTCCTTTTGGATTTGGATTGAAATGACAGAGAGGAATAAATATGTCTCCCCCTGAAAGACGTTTTATTCCACTTTACCTTTTCTTCCTCTTCTCCAGAGGAGGAATGATCCAACGAGGATAAATTGGAAAATGAGCTTTAGCCTTCTTCTCGAATTTATTATTAAAATAAGATGTGAAATTGAAAGGGATCCGATTTCTATTATTCAACCTCAACATCAACCAAACTAGTCGGATTCAGTTTCAGCTGGGAATGAGAAAGGGGAGTGGGGTCACGAAGTCCCACCGAATCAAGTGCCTGTTGCTAGTCCCACCGGGACACATTGACAAGAGCCAATTCGTAGGACAAAGAACCTTCTTTTCGGAGTTTCATCTTTCACTTGACGATTTCTGCCTAATAAATCCGGGGCTTCAGCATGCCCACTCCCAATTTGCGTTTCTAAGCACCCAACGCAGACGGAATTGACGTGATTCGGAAGGAGCAGAAAGATCAAACGAGAGTCAACATATTTTTCTCAGTTTTGTGTTTGAAGTAACAGTGGCTTCCTGTAGAGAGTTCCAGGTGAAATGGTTTCGGATCCCTAAATAGGAAGAATGGAGGAATTTGGTGGAATAAATTCATCATTTTGGACAAGCAGAAAATCCATTAACTTCCAAACTCGAGAGAGTCAAATTGAAACAAAAGCAGAACTTATAAGGATAGACTTTGAACAAGAACTTTGTGTCTCGAGAGTTCTGATTTTTGATCCTCTGACGTTGAGCTGAGGGAGTTAAAAGTGACAGCATGCAAAAGGAAATGATCCATGGCCACTTTAGGATCCTTGTGTATGGCTCATATCACAGCCAATGGTGGATCTCCATTACCCTTGACCTTGCATTTAGTGTTAGTCCATTCATGCTCACTCCATCATAGTCTAAAATCCATAACTCATACCCTCGTGAATGCCCTTTTAAGCTATTCTTTCCTATTCTTCCCTATTCTTCCCTTTAGCTTCTAACCATCATTCCCCCATGCTTCTTCCTTCTCCAGTTCCTCCAGTTCCTCCAGTTCCTTTGCCAAGTTTTGAAGCTTGAATCATAGCTTAAGATTAGAATCGAGAAGTGGCACTTGTCATAAATTCCTCTGATGCCTTGATCCTCTTCTTTGATGGTCCATGAGACAAAGACAGGACAAATGGGGACAGTGGAACTTCCTTTATCTCAAACTTTCTCCCTTAAACTTTCTTCACGTGGAAGGAATTCAGAAGTGTCGCTTTCCAAAGGATAGGAAAAGTAAGAAGTGGAAAAATAAAAACATTTGGAGCTGGTGGTGACACCAAAAGCAGAAGAAAAGGAGTTTGAATTTCTGAATTTTTAAATGAGCTACGCTTCCCCGACATTATTGTGGTTTTGAGTATATTTGGTTGACTTACCACCGTTTCTGGTGCTTATAAGCTTCTTTCGGGTAGACTAGTAGCGGGTAGTAGCGGGTAGTAGCGGGTATCCTTGTTCGTTGGAGGGTGAACTGGTTTGGCTGGGTGCCGGAGTGAAAGTGAGTTTGCAGAAGTGGAGAAAGTGCCTTGGATCTGTAATGCCCCTCCCCCTTACCACCTCCTTCCACTCCAGGAAACATCAACACAATTTGGTCACTGGATATAATGAGGAAAACTGTCCCTTTTGCCAATTGTCTCCAACACAAAGGGATTTACACTTAGAAACACAAAGGAGTGACACCAATCAACCATTCATACACAATGTATGTCCAATCCTGCTTCATTTGATTAATTAGGATGAGACACAAGAACATCAGGAACAGTTTTATGTCTTTAGCGTGTTATCCTATCATTTAGAAGGACAGGGGGAAGCATGAGGTCCTAGCATGAGGTCCCAAGGAATGGATTTATGGATAATCATACTCATTGATTTCCATTTAATTATGGCACTCTTTCATCCTCGTCTTAATTACAAATGGGAGGTGCTCTATTGACATGACATGGACCAAATACACATAGAAAAGGTACCTAAGGTACGTTTATAAGGCTTTAGACCTTAGGAGTGACCTCCTCATTAGGTAAGCGAAGACGAGCAGACCTGCCTACGTCCTGAATTGACACACGAAAGGCTGTCTTGAAATCCGGAATTATTCATGTGGAATTGTATGTTGATTTCCATGGCTACACGTACGTCTGGGAGGATTTGAAGGGAAGGCGTCCATGAAAAATTCAAAAGGGGCTCAGCGACTCAGCGAAGCGGAAGTAAATTCTATAAGAAGGGAGCAAAGGGACAATTCACCGCTTCAACCAATAGAGCAACAGGCACAAAGAGGCAGAAAAGCATAGGTCAAACATTGGTACACTTTTTATGCCCCATGCGGAAGCGTAGAAGACTACGTCACATATTCCAAGGCCGGAGACTGGACTAACTGGACTACCTTCCTTGATTTTCCGCAATAAGAATAAAAGAAATCGTACAAGAGGCCAAAGGATTCCAGACCTGAAACACAAAGGGCTGAGAGCTTAATTGATGTTGTTTTTGATCCTTGTGGAAAATAATCAGGAATAAATGTCGTCTTTTGAAGATCAAAAGGAGTCTGGGAGTACCTGCAAACAAAGCAAAATGCATTCAATAAAGAATGTTATTTGGAAAGGATTGGAATTGTTTACGTATTTACTGAAAACCCCTCAGACCAGTTTCCAAACTGATCAACACAGACCGGAATTAACTGCGAAGGAACTTAAATTAATTGAAGTAAACAATACATGACATGGTTTGATTGCTTATACTCCATGTCCATTGGGTAATCCCTTTCCCTTTGCCCTTGGATTCTTCAGTTCCAGCAGTAGTCAGAAAAACAACTGATCGTTTTGAGTCTGGACGAATTACAGAACTAAGGGGTATAAAAGGAACATGAAAGTGCTTGTAATGAATCAGTCTTGTATCTCAAATTAATCGATTAAACCTTAACCATGTGTTTGTGTTTCCCCGAGATTGCTTCCGTGTGTACTGCAAACGGGAAATGCCTGATTGGACAACTCCGTTCATCAAAGGGGTTGCAGTTGGTAACCTTTGACATCCGGAAGGGTCTTGGTCCTCTCAAGAGAACAAAATTCTGTACTTATTTGCACTATGAGGAGAACCCGGTGGAGACTTTTCTGTCCATTCGCTGCGCCAATGGGAAGACGCTCTTCATCTCTCCGCTCCACTTGACCTTTGTATTGGGTGCAGGAGGTGTTGTGGCTTCCGTTGCAGCAGAAGACGTCAAGGTGGGTCAGTCTTTAATCTCCATAAAAGAAGGAGTCTCATGTCCTGCAGAAGTCGTTGAGGTCACTGAGGTTGAGCTCAAAGGGGTCTACACTCCACTCACTACCAATGGGACTCTTTTGGTTGATGACTTCCTGGTTTCCTGCTACGCCGACACCCGGGGTATTGGACATGACACGGTCAATGTTGCATTTGCTCCACTCCGCTCCTGGTACAAGAACAAGGAGAAAGTGAGTCCCTTCGTTGTGAAGGAAAGGAAGACTAAAGATAAGCCAAAGAAGGAAGGGATCCATGGCTATGCAAAGGGGCTCATGGCCATCCGTTCAATCCTCCCAGGATTTTAATTCCTGATTAAGTAAATTACTTGTGCTGTATTGTTGACTTTGAAATAAAATTATTCTGGTTATTGAAAAGGATTTGTTGGAGATTAGTTGGGAATATTTCGTACCCTTTGCTCAAAGGGTCAAGCCGGAATGAAAGCTCGTGGGGAAGAGCATTGGGAAAGCGTAAAGGGAACGCGTAAAGCCTTTCATTTAAAGGTACATGCGGTGAGAAAGTAATCAATGGTAGTGTGTTGGATTTAAGCCTCCAATTAATTTCTGCCTCCTTTAACACCGCTGTGGTCTTCCAAATTAATTTCTAGTTGATTTTTACTTATCTTCTTTCAGAGGGACACGCGTGTGTGAGTTACAGAATTCCAGAAACTTCGACATTCCCTTATTGTTTGTCTTTACACCAAAAACCAATTTAAGAATTTCAATTCCTGAGAAAAAAGTTTAGATTTATTTTCATTTCAGAAACTTTCACCAGCAGGAGAAAGTTAAGTGGGGGGGAACAACAGAATCTCGGTTTTAACCCGGGTTCACAAAAACCCGTGGTTTGCTAATTCATTAACAAGTCCGAACCTTAGAATCCTGGAGAGTCAACAATACAAAAGATTCTGATCAGTACTCATTCAGGGGACACAGTTAAGGACACTCTGCGCTCGTCTGTTCGATCATCATTTGCTCGATCATTTCGCTCATCATCTACTTGCAACTTTCCACATTTTCTCATTTGAAACTCTTAAAATCAATCAACTTTGGTCCTAATTGAGGTCAATTCGTATGAGTCACAGGTCACAGTCCACCTCTCAAGGTAATCTATATTTGTAAGTGTAAGTGTAAGTGTGTAAAGTGTGCCTCTATACTGTCGTTTTTGATAATCAATCGAATTAACCGCTAACAACAATGTAAACTTGATGACCTTGGGTCGACTCAATGTATTTAACTTACTACCGTAACTGTGTAGCATTACGATGACCGTTGAGTACTGACGGTAGCTTACTTGGTGACCACCGTTTGTCTACTTTATTTGCCCCATTTCCCCTTTGTAATTCTCTTAAGGCTGACGCCATGCTTTTCACATGACGAGGATTTGCAAAATTATTGCGAACTCCGCACACGCCCTTTTATTGGCAAAATGACTTAACTTTTTCACGTCTTGGTTTGTGACCTTCCTTGTTTTTTGTTAATCTCTTCTCAGAGATTCTTCTTGACGCAAAATCCTTTTTGTCCTGTTCCTTTTGCTTCATTTGCAATTTGTAATTTAATTCCATTTCCAAGAAGAGTTGACATGAGTCAGAATTCGCCAAAAATAAAAGGACTTTTAAGATGCAATTCTTTATAAATATCTGGGGCGAGGATTCCTTCCTCTCTAGTTTCAACTTGCGCTTGCTAAAGCATTCCGAAGGAAGCGGAAGTGGTCAACCCAAAACTGCAAAATTGTATTACATTATAAGGCCGTGTTTCAGAACCTAATTCCAGAGGTCAGAATGAAACTCTTGTTGACATTCATAACGGGATTTGTTGCATTTGTCCAAGGGACAAGTTTCGCCCCTTCTGTTTCTAATCGATGGCCGTGGTCACAGTGGACATCGACGACAGAAAGTCCTACTTTTGAAGACCAGCGTCCACAGAGCTCTTGGCCAGCTGCACCAGCAGCAGCTCCAGTGGTTACACCCTCAGAGGCGGAGAAAGAATACCTGACTGTCACAGATCCAAGCAACGGTCGTACTTTCCTCATCCCTGCAAACTTATTTTGGGAAAAGTTTCCAGGCCTGGCACTTCAGCCTCGGCAACAGCCCTTCGTACCAACACCACCGCCACGAGCTCCTGCTCGCTGTGATTTTAGCTCGAATGAATGTTGGTTTCAAAACCGAGAGTCTGGAGGGACAACCAGAGCACCACCAGGGATGAAACGACCTTCATACTTGAAACCGTTTCAACCACAACAGGAATTCACTGGAGGCACTGGGGTGAGCAGTTTCCCGTCCAAAGGAGCAACGGGTCTGAACAACGACGTTGAAGACATGCAAGGTCCAAGCAACGGTCGTACTTTCCTCATCCCTGCAAACTTATTTTGGGAAAAGTTTCCAGGCCTGGCACTTCAGCCTCGGCAACAGCCCTTCGTACCAACACCGACGCCACGAGCTCCTGCTCGCTGTGATTTTAGCTCGAATGAATGTTGGTTTCAAAATCGAGAGTCTGGAGGGACAACCAGAGCACCGCCAGGGATGAAACGACCTTCATACTTGAAACCGTTTCAACCACAACAGGAATTCACTGGAGGCACTGGGGTGAGCAGTTTCCCGTCCAAAGGAGCAACGGGTCTGACCGATGACGTCGAAGACATGCAAGGTTCTGCCTCAACCAATCAGTGGTTGGTTCCAAGTCTAAAACGACGCTTGGCAAAACATTTACCAGCCAAGGATGGAGAATGACGGGTACTTTTTCATCTACCCGTTCAAAAGGGAGGTCAAAGGAACCGGAATCGGTGGGAGTCTCCGTAAAATCGGATCCTAGAAACCAATAAATAATAATTTTTATAAACTTTACTCTAAATCATTATTTTAACTATAGGAGAGGGTAATAGATAAATTGACTTGATGGACAAGTCTTAGTATGTACAAAGTCATTGTGTCACAAATCTTTGTGACTCTTGAGTCAAAAGATTGATTGGTTTAGCTGATCAAAACTAGCTCCCCGATATTAGTTCCGTAGACAATTCCATATCCAGGGATGGGGATCCAGTGCATACAGTTGACGGACATGAGAGTGCTTTGGTTATCTGCAAACAGTTCCTTCACTGGAACTAACTTGGCACCAGACTCCCCGTCTCGTGTCAAACTCAGGATCTGAAAGAGTCAAAAGGAATTGGGATGTTAAAGAACGGATTATGACACGGCGGAGACACGGCGGCAATTGTACCTTGCCAATTTTTCTGTAATGAATGACTACCTGTCCAATTGATCTCGACTGATGGACGAATCGATAGAGTGAACCTCCCCTTCCGGCGTAACCAACGACCTGAAAAAGTCAAAGTAGAAGCGGAGTGTAAGGGGACACAGTTTTAAATTATTTTAACTTACAATGTAGTCGCATGAGGGTGAGATTGAGACACTCACAGTGTTCTAGGAATCATAGAATGATTGATTATACATACACACAAGGCACATTGACAACGTTTGTTGGTTGTACCTGTTCAAAGTGGTACATGTGAATGATGTCGCCCAGTGAGTCGTCACGGATTGAATAAATGCCAACAGCTGAGTAAGCCCCGGAGTCAGAAGGGATACAAACGGCCACAAAGTCACCATCATTGGAGAGGTCAAGGCAAGCGTCAGAGTGGAGACTACATTCACGGACTACAACAGAATCCTCGCGCAACTCCAAATTGGGGATGACAAAGGATGAAAAGTCCCATTTCTGAATTCGACTCGAGAGAAAGGCAGTCGTGGACGCATCCAGAGTGTAGTAGTTTGAAGGACGAGCACGGGCTGTTATAAACAAAGCAAAAGGTCAATGAGGAATCAGAAATCAGCGTAATGTGGCCTTCAAAAGGTGTTTTATACTTACGTGTGATGACAATTTCAGGGATGTAGCCTGGGTAGAATCGAGCCCCGATTGGATTCTCCTCCATCTGTGGATTGAAGTAAGCCGGTCCAGTTGGGGCTGCTGTAGGAGGGTGGACTGGAGCTTGACGACGACGGTAGTAAAGTTGTTCTGCCCTTGGTGGATTCCTTGGTTCCCTAGAGGGAGAAGAGGAAGTCCCAGTCTCGGTTCCGTTGGTGTACGTCGTCATTCCACGGCTCACTCCTCGTCGACCAGGATCTCTAACAGGGTTTTCAGTTCTGAAATTTGGACCGGAAAGGTCAACACGACGGGCAGCGGGAGAGTAGCGAAGGACTTGGGGTTGGGGAGGAGGATCCCCTCCTCCGTCTACTTCACTCATGAACTGAGGACGATCGTCATGGCGGAGAGGTCCAGAAACAGGCTCCCGTCCTTGACTTGAAGAAGGATCAGGCCTCCTGGAAAACAAAAACACAAGAATTATTAGAATATGCTGGAGATGTAAAATGAATTGTTTCTTACGGCTCGAATCTGTGACGTGTTCTAAAGTCCGATGGAAGTGGACGTCTCCCCCGCCAGGTATAGTCTGACATCCTTCTGTCCCAAGGAGATTCAGCAGACTCCACCCCACCTGGCATGTCTCTCCACAAGCGTCGTCTGCGTGACGGTGGGAGACTCATATCATCTTCCGAGTCTTCATCAGAGTCCTGTGGGGCTCCACGGTCTGAAGTCATTGCCGTATAAGGACGTCGTAAAGGTCGAGCTGAAGTGATCATACTTCCATACTCAGGTCCATATGAAGCAGTCGAGTGACGAAGGCGAACGCGGTAGGATCCATCTTCCATGGAACCAGCGACACCACGGACACGAACGCGATGTCTGAAAGCAACCGAAGGTTCACCGGCGGTGGCAGCAGCACTTGAAGAAGGGGTCTCTTCAGATGGATTTCCTGTTGGGACCTCAGGTGTGACCTCAGTTGGGACCCCTTGTGGTTGAGATAGAGAGACCCCAGGGACCCAGAATGGAGACCTTGCAGGGGGACTTTCAGCTGATTCTTCCCCTAGTGGCGGTGGGGTTGGTGGTGTTTCCAGTTCCCCTCTGTTCCCTCTTTCGTTGAGAACTCGCTCAATCCGACTCTCAATGGCTCTTGATGGATTTGTTTCATAGCTTCTAAAATCTGTCACAATATTCGGTGGGTTTCCATACGTGTATTGTCTCCCGATTTGTGGTCGACGTAAGACATTGGAAGCCGCAGTTGCCACAGCTAGTCGAATGACTCGTCGCGTCGAAGCCAGACTGGCAGAGTCGCTTGCGTCTGGGTCGTGTGCTGGACCTCCTGGGATTCCTCCTCCACGGAGGTAAACTTCCATCGGGTTGAATGCTTCTAGTGTTCTTCCTGCAGGGCGATTTACTCTCCGCCATTCCTGTTGTGCGTCATACTGTCGTATAAGTTCATTCCTAAATCGCTGTCTCTCAGCATCTGGATCTCGATCTGCCTGATGAGGAGCAACCCAATGGAAGTGGAGATGCGGTTGATCCACTGGAGGACTTCCTGGACCTTCAACATTCTCAGGGACAACGTCACCTCTTGCAGTTGATGCTGCTGCAGGTCTTGGCCGGGGTGCGCTTGGGTTGACTCCACTTCGATACACAGAGACAGATCGTTCCCAGTCTCTCAACATGTCTCTTCGGAGTCGGACGTTGACGTGGTGGATGGGCACCGGGAGTTGAACTCCGTGTGAATCAATGGTTGGTCTGTCTGCTACTGGTTCTTCTGGGTTCTCCCCTGGCCTTCGAGCACTAGCAGAGATGTCACCCATCCGCCTTGCCCTGATGGAGTAATGGAGTGATCTATTGAGAGAGTAAGGGCCAGGCTGGAGGACAGTACTGAGACGCAATGTGCTCCCGTGGGTTTGAGTTCCTTGTGCTGCTGCTTCCCTTCTTCGTCTGCAGCCAAATAGTCTTTCAATGGCGTCTAGGAATGGGGATAAATGTGTGACGTAGACTGTCCCTGAATTCTCCCTTGGTCGTTGGAAGTGAGCCACAGTCGTGATGGCGTCGAGCAACGTGAGTCCTGGTTGGATGAAAGTGAGACTCAATCCTTCACCAACGTGAACAGTCAGTTGGGTAGAGTCATATTCAATTCTGTAGCGAGTGGATCGATTATCCATGAGACTCTCAGCTTCAGCTGTGATGATGGGGATGAGATTCTCAGTCCGACGATAATCGGCCATGCTATAGAGAAAACCAGACATGTTCATGTAAACAGTTATATAAATCTGACATTGTAATGAATTCAAAAAGTTGTTTTTACCTTTCCTCCTCTTCCCTGCTTCCATGTGGCCAGTAAATGGCAATTGAGGCAGTTGACCATCCTCCTCCCTCCAGGAAAAGACCAATTGGAAAGACAAATACGTTTTGAAATGGGATATCCCTGTCCATCAAATGGGAATAGACTGGGATAAATTCATCTCCCAATCGGATGAATGTCGACCGCTGGAAATTCCCATTGAGCCTATTTGGTGGATCCCTTCTTCCAATTGGAGTCAATCGTCTCTCTTCTCTTCTGGGCACTGCCTGGTATTGATATCCACCCTGTGCTTCACTACGGACTGGCTGACTTGCTCTTGTGCTGGTTTATGAATGTCGACCGCTGGAAATTCCCATTGAGCCTATTTGGTGGATCCCTTCTTCCAATTGGAGCCAATCGTCTCTCTTCTCTTCTGGGCACTGCCTGGTATTGATATCCACCCTGTGATTCACTCCGGATTGGCTGACTTGCTCTTGTGCTGGTTGATGCAGCTGCTTCTGGAGGTGCCGTGGCAGTGGATGATGCAGTGGATGATGTATTGCTTTGACCCCTTGAGGAAACACTCCTCGAGAGATTCCTTGTTCCCTCACGGACGTGTGTAGGGACGAGAGCCACGCCAGAATTAAACTGCCGTTGCCAACTTTCAGGACGATCAGCTTCTCTTGCCCAGGCTGCTCGTTGTGCCCTAGCTAGAGCGGTGGTGACCCTTGCCCTTCGAGTAAGTAGCTGCTGCCTCTCTGCCAGCAGTTGGTCTCTCTCTGTCCTAAGGGTGTGAATCCTTTCGTTGAATTGTCGAACAGTGAGGTAGACACGAACTCCCAGGTCATTATTAATCCATGGTGAGCCCTGCCCCACCCAATTCCCGAAAGAAGGGAAACTTGCTCCATCTCCATTATTATTTCTGTCCGCCTGTGCTTGACCATTGAGAAAAGATGAGGATCCCCTGGCAGGGTTGGCAGGCGTTGAGTTATCTTCACCACCACTCACGAGACGGAAACTTCGAATGTTTCTCTCATGCCCTGTCTCCATTGTGGGCCAGACGCTGAGGAATGGAGTTTCACCGAGGTCGGTGACACAACGCATTCGTGATGGTGGTCGAGGCACAAGGCCTTCTCCATAGGGGCAATAGCGTGAGTGTTCCTGAACAGCTTCGGAAATGAGATCACGAAAAACTCCTCCTGCAGCAGCTCGATTTACGTCCGGGGCGGTGGGTAGTCGTTGAATACCAACGGGAGGACTCGGTCGTGCTGGGTTGTTCCTGGCTGCAGCTGAAGTTCCTGGTCTTTGGCCGTCATCAGGAGGAGGTCGCACCCTTGGTGGGTTGTGAAAGTAAGATGAGAGGACTGTCGGGGTTGGGCCCAATGCGTCTTGAATTGTTCTTCCGATGATGTCCTCTACCGTGTTAACTTGTGGAGGTATTTGGCTGGATGATGTACCAGGCGAAGTGGATGGCTCCACATGAGGAGGTGACGCTGGAGAATCAGTCGTGAAAACTTGTCTTGCATTCTCAGTCTCTTCCATTAGGGGTGGAGTTGGCGGTTGCAGGGGACTGGGGAGTGAGTCCTCAATTGCAGCAGGAAGGACAGATCGTGTCATTGGATTCAGACGAGCCCTTAATGCGTCCAAACCACCTCGACCAGCCAATGAGCTCAGTGTGTGTCGAATATTTGACTGGAGTCGTCGTGTCTGATCTTGAAGAACTTCCAAATGACGACGAATGTTTCTCAGCTCTTGAATATGAGTTGGCTCCACAGGGAAGTTGGAACTGTCCCTTCTTGCTTGGCTAAAAAAAGAGGAAAAATAAAGTTAAATTCCTATTTTGGAGCTAATTTTTCTACCAAAATGAATTTTCCTGTTTCCATACCTGCAGAGATTTTGCATCTCGAGGATATCTTGTTCCAGTGCTTGAATACTTCGAAGATCATTGGCATCCCGTGGTCCCCTGCTTGTGGAAGGCTCTGGATTAATTTCTACAGTTGGAACCATGTCCACCGGTGTCATAATCGAAGGGGTCCCTTGGAGGATTCTAGTCGAAGGTCCTGGAATTGGTTCATCAGTCAACACCAAAGGAACATCCACCTGCAAACAGACTCGGATTAGTAGTCGTAGAAAAAGTAATGCCGTTTTTGATCTCACCTGCTCCGAGATAGAGTCCATTCTGTCCATATCTTGTAGCGAAGGGTTTTCACTCACGACAATGTCAATTGGTGGGCTATCATTGGAAGCTTCGGGACTCGTATCATCAGAATCGGTAAAATCCACCATTGCCGGTGTTTCAGCAACAGCGACGCCAAGTCGTGTCCGAATGAATTGTTGGTAATGTTGGACCAAGTCTTCGTAATGATTTACAATTTGTCGGTAACTCTCCTGGAATCCTTCCTGTCGCTCGTTTAAAGCCTCAGCCATCACTTCACCCAGTGCAGCAGGGTGTTCCTCACTCAAGTCAACGATAAGATCAGGCTCAGCTGGCACATCCGCCCCACCCAGCAAACCAACTGATCTCACAGGCTAAAATTGAGATGAAAAAAAATATAATAAAAAATTCTTCAATGTTTGACTTTTACTAGGTCGTGATTCCCCACTTACGGGTATGTCAAGTACATCTCGTGGCACTGATGGGTCAAATGATCGTGGGCCAGCATGTGTGGGCTGTGGAGTCCTTGACAGGATATTGGGTCTGAAAAAGGCACTTCGAGTGGCATTTCGTCCTCTTCTACAAGCTTCAGCTGAATCTCCGATTCCCACTGGGGGGTTAGGGAAGTTGGTGATTCCTGTCACTAAATTGTGCCCCAAGCGGTCAAAACGAACCAATCTATGGATAGAAATAAAAATCAGTTTCAATTTTGTTTTAGTTTTTGTTTCTGTCGTAATTCCGTGGTTTCACTTGCCTGACTTTTTCCTTTACGTTCCCTGTGGAACAGCGTGCCAGTGGGTACTGTCCCAACGCCCAATCCCAAAAGATTATTTCATTGAAAGTGGCAATAGCCAAAAGACGAACGGTTGGATGAAAGGAAAGGGAAGCTATCACCGTTCCAGAATCACACACCAGCAATTCACTTCCACCCTAATACAAAAAATTGTCCAAAATCCAACGAGTTAATTAGTAATTGAGTTAAGATTAATTTCTTACAGTTAAATCCCAGACTCTGACGTGTCCTGCTAAACAGCCAGATGCCAGAATGTCATTTTGTGTTGGATGAAATACGACACACCAGGGAGTCCTCGGGTGTCCTGAAAGTGTTTGTTCCACCTTCATCGTCGTGACATCGGAGACATAGACATTGTGATCACCGTGACAGGAAGCAACCTTGGTCCCATCTACAGTTACCAACATCAACACATGTTACACTTACACTAGTCTAGACTGCACCGAAGAATTACCTGGACTAAATGCCATGTGAAATGTCGTACGAGCTCCAGCCGGAAGCTTGAAACTCTGCAAAAAAAAAACTGAACTGTGAGGGGCGGCCTTGACATTGACATTAGTCTTTGTATTGTGGTGACATGACATGACTGATGTAGTGACTGTATACCTTCTTTTTGAGGACACTTTTTGTGCACATGGTATGAACCGCTTTAGTCTTGAGTGTTGCTGACACGATTGCTTTGCCGACCGAGTGCCTGGAGAAGGGTCCATTGAACCCAAGTTCCCTGAGCATAAGCTCTCTCGGAATCGGATGGCCATACTCTCCAGGGAGACTTAAGGGCTCACTTGGAGGTGGTTTCTCCTCCATTCTGTAGGTTGTCAACTAACGCTGATTTGCAATCTTCTCCAGCATTACCTACTGTATAAGAACACTTGCACCTTTAGGGTAAGTTAATGACTAGGTTAATTGTTGAATTACCTTAAGATACAGTTGGATACTGTTTGATTCTGCAATAAACTAAGAGACCACACCTTGTCCAATGTTGAACACAGCTGGTTCCGTTGGCAGGGGTTGAGAGTGGAGAGTTGTCGTCTGGGTCTATTGAAATGTCACCTGTCCATGACCTTCCTGATGAGGTCGGGTAGGTTGTGACGAATGATGAGTGTAGTCTTGATGAAGGTCAATGGAGGTCTAATGTCCAGAGTCCAGAGTTGTGTCTCCACAAACGGCCAAATCAAAGTGGAGAAAGAAGAAAGGGCCTTCCTTGTTTTGCTTGGGTGTGTGGCTGCCCTGGCTGTTTTAGATCGGAACTTGGGACGAGGAATTCCACAGGGTTGCCCAGATGGGGCTCAGCAACAATCGGGCATCAATTAATGTCAATTCAATTAGTCAATAGATAATAATTGTTGCTCAAATGACACCAATGACCGCCAAGGACAGACTAACATTTAACCAAACCACTTTCACCTTACAACTTTCTAATCAAACGACGCCAATTTCCATTCCTTTGTCTTCCTCGCTCCTTCCTTCTTGTTTTCTCAATGTCAACTATTGCCCCATTGCTTTTGACCTTCTTCCTGGGTCATGTCGTGTCAAAGGCTGTAAGGCCAGGATGTCTGACATTCTCTTCACGAGCAACAGAAGATCCAATCAAAATTGCAGCAGCAGTGGCTACGGCGCCTGAGTATTGTCCCAACCTAGTGTCCGCCGGTCTGTCAACCTCGAAACCTGAGACGTCGACTCCTCCCTTCTTTGTTCATTCATGGAATTTCAAACGATCTAACGCCATTAGAGGTACACATGTCAAAGGGTATAAAACACATTAAGTTTTCTAACTAAAAGTGTCTTTTGATGGTTTATCCAGTCAAAATCCGTGGTAGGAAGCCTGAAATGTTGATCCAGGAAGTGATTATACAAGCAAGACCTGAAAATGATACGTTGAAGCGGAAAGCTGTGGGTGTATTCCACGTTTACCCGAAGGATGTTCAAACAACTTGTTGTGAAAAGCCATTTAATCAGGTATACAGAAGACTTTCCACTTGACATCACTTTTGATTTGTTCAATTTGATTTTGTACAGGATACGGCAAGGGTATTCCGGAGAGAACCAGCTAATCAAACCAATTCAGTCAATTTCCTGTGGATTCCATCCGGACTCCTCTTGGATTATGAAGGCCCCTTTGAATTCGTGTACCTTCGTACCTCCTTTTGTGAAACTAATTGATTGAATTAAGCTTTTGATTTCATTTGGTCCAACACAGCGCTACCGTAGCTGCTGATGGAAAGTACTGGACAGAGGTCAAGTCCCACAGACAAACGGCCAGGAGAAGTGTAAAGCTAGACGCGCTTTCAGACGAAGCTGCTGGAATTGTGGACGACACTACTCCTGGAAATGGAGAGATAACCGGTGATCCGGGCTAACTCGTTACAATTTCGGTTTTTTATTCAAGTAGTACAGTGATAAATTGGGATTCTAAACTATGATTCACATTTCTAGCCACCTAGACCCAGACCACCTAAGCAGGTCACCGTCTCCACCATTCTTTTGACAATTGAGGTGCACAGAATAGTAAAATCAACATTCATGCAATCAATGCCAAAATATTCAGCCTGCTTTCCCTTCCCAAGATACTTTCTAAATGAGAAGCCTTTTAATTAAAGCTACCTTAATTAAACATTCTACCTTCAGTTGTCCAGACGTGTCAACACCTTGGCCTACATTCATCCGATTGACCAAGTTTTACATTTACGACGCCATTTTCTCCGTCACTTGACCATTCACGCGGAACGAAAAGTCGCTTTTCAATATTCAAAATTCAAATTCAAAATCAAAAATCAAAATTCCAATAATTTACTTTTGCAAGGCCTTGCATTTAATGTCAGACCGTGAAGAAGAGTTTCTTTGCTTTATAAATTATTTCGGTTGATTGTTTCTTAACTTCCATTAGCTCTGGAACCATTCCGATCCGGGTTTAATTCCTTTTCTATTAAATATGCATGGGATTGTATTTAACACACCTAGGGGATTGGTAAATACCAGGAATTCTGGGTCAGTTCAGTCCTGAATCTGCAAGTGCTAACTTCTGAACCCTTTTGATCTGACAATGGAAAAGAATCAAGGCCTAAGGTGAATTACTTTAAATTCAAACAGTTTTCTTAACACTTTGTAACACTTTTAGGATCACTGGGTTTGCGTTAAAACCGCCTGTGAAAGGAGTTGAAATTATCAACGCCTGCAAGAAGTATTCAGGATCCCCAACTCCGATTATCAAGAATCTGAGCATGAATGTTGAACGTGGAAAAATGTTAGATTTCAATTTTGATTTTCATACATTCTCAAAATGTTCTTTTCCGATTTGTAGCTATAGTTTATTGGGTTCTTCCGGCTGTGGGAAGACGACACTCCTCTCTTGTGTCATTGGAATGCGGAAACTGGACTCTGGCGACATCAAAGTCTTTGGGAAGAAACCAGGGACTCCGGAGTGTGGAGTCCCAGGTCGACGAATTGGATTTATGCCTCAAGAAATAGCTCTCCATGGGGAATTTAGTATTAGCGAAGTTCTCCATTTTTATGGCAGAGTTTATGGAATGTCCAAAGGGGATGTCGACGACAACACCAACTTTCTGATCAACTTCCTCAAACTACCGCCAGCTCACCGTAGAATCAACTCCCTCAGGTTAATTGACCCATGAATTAGAAATTAATTATTCAATATTACCATTTGTGTACTCAGTGGTGGACAGCAACGTCGCGTTTCCTTTGCCGTAGCTCTCGTTCATAACCCTGAACTTCTAATCCTAGATGAGCCAACAGTAGGGGTAGACCCCCTACTCCGGAGAAGGTAAATACCAAGCATTTAATTAAAAACATAAATTCTTCATCATCCTTTGTACAGTATCTGGAGTCACTTGGTGAAGCTTGCATCATCCGCTAGAACAACAATCATCATCACTACACATTTTATCGAAGAAGCTCGAGACTCGCACCGAGTAAGAAACCCATTCTCTAGCAATGGCGACTGACTTTTCGTTGTCTTTAGATTGGACTAATGCGAAATGGGCGTTTGCTTATGGAAGACACTCCACGGTCCCTCATGGAAATGTACAACACCAACATTCTCGAAGAAATAGTTGTCGAGCTCTGTCTTCGGGACAAGACTGACGACGGAGAGAATACTGAACCAGTTTCGTCAGGAAACGGATTTCGGGTGAAAGTGATACCCGAATCACCAAAGAAAATCCCAGGGATTGTTCTCTCTGCTTCGGTTCTGAATGCAACAGCCCATCGGCGTGGGACTATTAAACTAGAGCCTTTAAATGTTCCAGCTCCATCTCGGTGGCCGAGTTTGGGTACAGTCCTGCACAAGGCAATTGTACCTCCTCCTCTACCGGAAGTGGTGACGAAAAGAAACGAATATCAGAAAAGCGCAACTGAGAAATGGGACAGACTTGGTGCTCTCCTGATCAAGAATGCACTCGTCCTTTTCAGGAATCTCATGTAAAGGAACTTTAAAACGTGGATTTGGTTACAATCGTTTTCTTTTTTGTAGGTTCGTCGGATTCCTCATAGGTCTCCCTTCATTTCAAATCCTGATGGTTTGTTTAGCCATTGGAGGGGATCCTCGTGGAGTTCATTTAGGTGTAATCAATCGGGAAATTGGGATGTGCAATACTCCAGAAAACCAAGTTGGCTGTCTCATGAGTTCTGCGATAAAGTACAACAGCTATGCAAGTTGTGAATTCATTCGTACCATCAATCCACTTGTGTTTACACTTGTAAGGTCAACTATATCCATATAACCGTCATTATTTCATTTACCAATTCAATTTAGATCAAGTATGAAAATGAGGCTGAAGCAATTAAGGATGTGAAGCTTGGGAAGCTCTGGGGAGTGATGACCTTCCCACCCAACTTTACCCAGCATTTCAAGGATCGCTTCCAATTTGGAGCTTTTGCGGGTCTGGACACTCTCCTGTCGTCACGGATTGATTTCACCCTGGACATGACGTCGAAACTAATCGGGCTCCTTGTGCAGAAGAATGTGTTGGAGACATTTAGGGATTTCATGCTAAGGGCAGCCAAGAGTTGCAAAATTGAAACCGAAGGGGTTGACCTCCCTGTTCATGTGAGCCTGATTTACCTAAAATTAACAATTGAAGCTAAAGCTCATATTTTAATTCTCCCAATTGCTTAGTTTGGACCTCCTGTCTATGGATCAGTGAACACAAGCTTTACTGAATTCGTCGCCCCAGGAGTTATCGTTGCAATCCTCTTTTTCTTTCCAATTTGCTCTGCAAGTATGGCAATTGTAATGGAACAAAGCAGTGGAGCCCTTGAACGAACTTTAGTAGCAGGAGTGACAAGCCTCGAAATCATGTTGTCCCATGTTGTCACCCAAATCCTACTTCTGCTGGTACAAGTGACACTGTCATTCCTTGTAGTTTTCCTTTTGTTTAAAATTGAAATCATGGGGTCAGTGATCTTGGCAGTATTTATAGCCACGCTGGTTGGGATCTGTGGAATCACTTTTGGTAAGGAACAAAAGGGACTGGCTGAAGCATTAATCCCATTTGATTTCAGGTTTTGTGATTGCTTCGATTTGCCGGAATGAGCTGGAAGCGGTTCTAATGACGATTTCAGCATTCATGCCCAACTTAATAGTCGGAGGGTAAGAAATTAATGTCGAATGGGGAGACAAAGGCTACTTGTCAGGGGTCAATTTCTTTGGACATGATGACCATAAGTCCTCTTTGTTGAAGGGTTATCTGGCCCACTGAAGCGATGCCTGATTCTTTAAGGATTGCGAGCTACTTTTTGCCATGCACACTGTCGAGCGCATCTCTGAGATCAGTTGTCAGCCGTGCGGCGTCTATAACCCACCCAACGGTCTGGCCCGGAGTTCTGTCCACATTGGGGTATATTCTCTTCTACTGGGTCACTGCTCTTACCCTCTACAGAAGGAAGAACAAACACTAATTTGAACAATTGAACAACCTAAAGCATAAAAGTAATCTGATCTCACCACTTCTCATGTCAATAAATCAATTATTCTCTATTTTAGAGATTTAGGAATATATATATAGGAACATTTCTGTGTAAAAGAACTTACTATTTATCCAGATTGTGGAATGGAAAAATAAAGTTGACTTCTTCGTAACGCTCGAGTCTAAGGCGCAGGAACACCATCAGCTTCTGGAACGTCAACAGCCTCTTCTGGAACGTTAACAGCCTCTTCCGGTTCCTGATGAACTGAGACTTCGCTGCTGTCGATAGCTGAAGATAAGGCCTGGCTTAGAACAATCCTGCAGTCCTCCCTTATCAACCAAGCTCTCTTCTCATCCTCTAGGTCCTTCAACTTCCGCTTAAGAACCAATTTCTCTTCCTTGAGGGTCTTGGTGAGAGCATTCATTCTGTCCCAATCTTGCCTGATGCTTGAACGGAACGACTCTTGCATGGCTTCAAATTGCGCTGCCATTTCGGCGTTGCGGTCCTCTTCCTCCAATTCTGCAATTTCTGCCATGCTAATCCTTTCTGATTCCAGATGAGCTTGCTGTTCTGCCATCCAAGTCTCCATCCTGCGCTGCATCTCCAGCTCAAGTTCAGTCCTCAAAGCCGCCATCCCGTCAGCATCGTTATCCATCTGTTCCGCCTCAACAACGGATTCCTCTTGTGCACCAACAATGTCCATAGGCTCCACCACATCATCTGCCGCGATGACGACTTCCTCTTCTGTGTCAGTGTCCACATTCGCCTCGACATGTTCCAGTTCTGTATTAGTTGAAGCATCCATTTGACTCGGTTGTGGTTGTGGGACTTTTCTCGGTTCGCAGGATCCCTTCGATTATCATAGAACAAACGAGATGATTATGAATTCCACTATTTCACATTCCACTATAATTTGAGTGTTATGTGTTTACAGGGTTCTTGCATCCGCAGCGACATAGATCACCCCTTATTATAATGCTCCCTACTTTAAGGATCGGAGCCCCAGTCTCTGGATCCACTGGAATTGATAAAATAAACATATTGTTGTTCATCTTCTCATTTTTAACAATAAATTGTTACTTGCCCGATTCCTCAATGGGAATATTCTTAGGCATTTTGTCAATGTTGTTCATCACATCCTTTGTCAACAAACGGTCCAGTAGTTCCTGCGGAACAGAAAAGACAGATATCAACTAACACCCCCAAAATGGCCCATTCTCCTCCTCCCTTTTACTGTTTACTGTTTCTGACCTTGGCAGGGTTAAGGCTTGATGGTTGACACATATGGGTTAGAAGACAACGACGGGGAGGAGCTAAAGACAAAACAATAACAACATATTGTAGGCTGTTGGCTGTTTACTTTCAAGAGTCAGTCATTCGATTACTTACGACAAACATGAGGTTCGGTATTGGTGCTTGAAGAAATCATTGTAAATAAGTCCTCTTCCTGTTGAACCTGGGTATAAAACGTACAAATCTTTGCAGGATAGAAACTTAAATTACAATTAAATTACATTCAATCAGCGAACAACACGAGGGCGTGGGTCGAAGTCAGAACGACTGGAGGACTGGAGGTGGTTGGGAGGAGGAGAAAGGGCAGGGGATGTCTTGAGTCACGGAAAAATAGTGGGAGGAGAAGCAGCTGATTTTGTCAATTAAAAACACTGGGGTTTTCTTAATTAGTTTCAGTTGGAAAGATGCTTCAGTACTCACTCCTCGTCTCCGTTTCAGCATGGCTTCTGATTGGCACAGCTGAGGTAAATTGATAAACTTATATTTCAACCACTTAGAATGACAAATGTGTGTTAATTACTCTGTTTCTAACTCAGGGATCGTCAGGATTATATGCGGATACCAGATGCGTCTGCCAATGTCCAGAACCCTCACTCGTTATCAAAAGTGTCACTGTCAAAACGAATAGAACAGTGTACATCCCAGAGAAGACTCCGTCGCCTAGCGAATGGTAAAGAAATGAAGCCTATAACTACGCCTTCTTCGTCTTAACATTACGTTTTGACATTTCAGCATCTGCGAGGAAGTTGTTGTTCCATTGATTCGAGACATCCTACAAGGGAAGGAGGGTGAATTCTGCCCTCGATGTAGCTGTAAATACAGTCGCAGAAATACTACAATCGTTCAAGTAAGAAATTCATTTCAAATGAATTCAAATAATGACAATTGATTGACTCCTTTGCCTTTTATCATCCCTTGAAGGTGGTTGTAATAATTGTCATCTGGATCGTGTCTCTACTCATGATCTACATGCTGTTCCTCATGTGTCTGGAGCCACTCCTGAATAAGCGGATTAAGAATACGGCATATACTGAGCACACTAATGAAGATGTAAGTTCCTTATGACATGATTCCTAGTCCTATACACTGAGCTACGTGAGCTCTCAAAGTAGATTATGCTTGGTGGTGGGTCTTCCTATAGGATGAAGCACTTGGGGAGGAGGGTCAAGGAAGTGGGGGAGGAGGAAGAGCCGCTCCTCATAGCCTCCGGATGACATCAACAGGTTTGTGTCCCTCAACATATGACAATGTTATTGTCCTCGTTGACATCTTCATTTTGTGACTCTGCAGGTGATGGAGGTCCCGGTCCGAGTGTTCTCAATCGTGTCGGTCATCAACAATCCAAATGGAAAGTTCAAGTTCAGGAACAGAGGAAGAATATTTATGATCGTCATACGATGCTTAACTAAATCAAGATCAGCATTTCCTACGTTCCTTCTTTTATACCTAGTCCAGAATGTACTCGTAACGAAGCATAAACCCCCTACGCTGTGACCTTTGTGGCTTTGACATTATGGCTAATGTCACTAATCTAAAATGCTCTGTTTTCTTCCTCGACATTCCCACTATTTAAGTTAATCGTGTAGACTGAAATAAACGTTTCCACAAGCGGATCTGAGTTTTTCAATTCATTCAATTAAAATGGCCCATTTTCTAAAAAATTATTCTGACAATTCTCAACATAAACATTTACTAAGCTCCGGTGTTTTGGGACGAGGTTCAAATGGCCCGTTTCTTACCCGTTACTTGCTCGGCGTGGTCATCAGCACTCGGCACTTTTTCAAGATCTGATCTCACAAACTCAAAGCAAGAAAAAAAAATCTTAAATTGAAATTAATCTCGGCATCAGATGATGATGAAGCTCCACCAATTTCGATGATGAAGCTAAAGGCTTAAGGGTATTAATGCCAATTAAAATTGCACATGTACCGGTCACCTGGTTCGCTGTGCGGAGCTGATCAGCGAACCACGTAAGGCGGTTCCCATTGTACCGTGCAATCTACCCAAAAGGATTGAGTTTAACCACTGATTAGAGGCCCCTAAGGCCTCCCATAAGGAACCAATGGGAGGCCAGGGTTTTTCTGGCGAAAAGGTTTTAACACCCTTTTTGGTGGAGCGCACGGCAAGCAAGATAAATGTTCACAGCAAAGTAAACTTAGACGTATTATACATTTAAATTCGGCTATAATTAATCCAATTGAAACATCATTTTACCAAATTAACATCGTGATTTATAACATTAATGAAGTTTTGTGCCTAGGAAAGCCAAAGGTTCCAGTTTTGATGAGTGAGAATCCAAATGAAAAATCTCAAGTTTGAGTGAGTGAGATTTGTTATGAAATGTGCCGCACTCTGTTGCAAACATCCCATTCACCGACCACGTTGTTGTTGAGTTTTGGCTTCGCTTTCTTGTTAATTGATTGGGATTTAATACAGAGTTAATTAGTTGTCTCCAGCTTCGAAATGGCTGGAGAGACAAACTTGCACGTTCTATTTGAACATGCAGCAGGATTTACCATCTTCAAAATTCGGGAGTTCGAAGAAGAAGGCATGTTCCTGAGCGAGGTAAGCTTTACCCCTTGTCTTGATTTTAATTTGGTTTTAATTTTGATCTAACGTATCTCTCTGTGTATGATTTTAGGTGGAGGAATGTGTCCGGGATTATGCTAGATTTGTAGCAGTGGCTCAACTGGTGACCTTCAGCCCATTCAAGACTGCACAGTCTGCTTTGGAGAATTTGAACTCTGTTACCGAAGGCATCCTTCCTGAGGACTTGAAGCTACTACTTGTTCAACTCGGGGTCAAAAAACTCGTTTTGGGGGTCTCAGAGACTAAACTAGCAGCTGCCATTTCGGAATGCTTCCCGAAAGTGAAAATCCGAGTTGGTACTCTTGTCCAGGAAATATGCCGTGGCATCCGGACACATTTCTACAAAATGGTCAAAGGACTCACAGATCCTGCAGGTAAAACAACAAGGAACTCCAGAAGTGTCCAGTTTACTAAAAATTCTTTGTGTATAGGGAGCAAAGCACAGTTGGGTCTTGGCCACGCCTACTCTCGGGCTAAGGTTAAGTTCAACGTGAACAGAGCTGATAACATGATCATCCAAGGGATTGCGCTTCTGGACCAATTGGACAAAGACGTGAACACGTTTTCCATGAGGATTCGAGAATGGTACTCTTACCACTTCCCAGAGTTGGTGAAAATTGTTCCAGACAACTACATGTACTCCAGAGTAGTCCACTACATCAAAAACAGGAAGGAATTGGACGAGTCTAAGCTGGAACAGCTAGAGGAAATCATTGGAGACTCTGCAAAGGCTCAAGCAGTGCTGGATGCTTCTCGTTCTTCCATGGGAATGGACATCTCACCCATCGACTTGATCAACATTGAGTCCTTTGCATCACGTGTCATCAAATTGGCCGAATACAGAAAGTAAGTGAATTGAATTTTATGAACTGATTAGTCTCTAAACTGTCAACAAAAACCACTTTTTTTCTCCAGGGGTTTGCTGATATATTTGCAGAACAAAATGAACACGATCGCCCCGAATCTGACAACGCTTTTGGGGGAGACGGTTGCAGCCCGACTCATTTCCCATGCTGGGTCACTAACGAATTTAGCCAAGTTTCCTGCTTCCACGGTTCAGATCCTTGGTGCAGAAAAGGCACTTTTTCGTGCCCTCAAAACACGTGGGAAGACTCCGAAGTATGGACTCCTGTATCACTCCTCATTCATCGGTATACAAATCTTTCGATCTTCAAATCTAGAACAGAAACTAACCCACTTTTTTCCAGGTCGTGCGGGGACAACAAATCGAGGCAGGATTTCGCGTTTCTTGGCAAACAAATGTTCCATCGCATCCAGACTCGACTGCTTCACAGGTACATTAAACTTTGATAATCCGAACTCCCAGGCGGTGTAATAATGAAACTAATAACCTTTAGAAACCCCTTCTTCAATATTTGGAGAGAAACTGAGGGAGCAAGTTGAGGAGCGTCTCAAATTCTACGAAAATGGAGAAGTTCCTAGAAAGAACGTGGACGTAATGAAGGAAGCGCTTTTGGAGTCACTCGCCGCTGCTAAAGCTGACGGTGAAGGTTCGAAAAAGAAAAAGCGTAAGAAGAAAACATCGGAAACGGAAGCAGCTGAGGTGGAAGCTGCACCGAAGAAACGGAAACAGGAAATTGAATTGGAAGTAATCCAGCCAAAAATCAAGAAAAAGAAGAAGAGCGCTGCCTGATCTGGCCTTGGAAACTCCAGACTTCTTTCCATTCTAATGAATTCGGCATTTAGTTGTATTGTTGTCTTTAATAAAACTTAACTTTTTTAAAATCTTTGGAATTACTATTGTTTGGCGTGGGTTATTTTTTTGGAATATTTCAACTGCTCTTTCTCCTTCCATTCACGTTTGGCCGGATATCTTTTTAACTGCCCGTCCCAATCCAAGTCCACAAGGCCACCTTTACGTGCGATTTCCGCCTTCACCTGTACTCATAACGTAAGTTAGATCTTGGGTCACGAAATTAGTTCAGAGCATAACTTACTCGGTTGGCAAAGTCGATGGAGGATTCCTCAGGCAAACGGACCATCGGAGGCAAGTAATAAACGTCGCATACTATTGCCCATGACGTCATCATGGTTAACAAGTATTGTACCATCGTTTGTTCGCTTGAATTCCAGAAAGCTTCGCCAAATCTTGGGTCATACTGCAGAGCAAGAGTGACATTGGGAAATTGGGATTATGAATCACACAAATCTAAAATGGCAAACCTTTATCGCAACAGGATAGATAACTCCCCCGACTTCAAAAGATCTCCTTCTTGAACTGCATCACCGCGGAATTATTGATGCAAGTTCCTTCCGGGAATAGTAAAATGGGAAGTTTATTGGAATCCTGGACATGCTCACGCAATCTGCAATAATAAAACATTTGAAGTTCCAAGTTCCAAACTTTAGCAGAAGAAGCCATTTACCTCCGTGTGACAGCCATGCGATCCTTAGCTTCAGCCCTTTCAAAAAAAATGTGGTGAGTAGCCCGCCCGAGAATAAATTGCAAGAATCCTAGAAAGCCTCCATGATTCTGTCCAGTCTGTAAGAATTCAACAGTTTGTGAATTATGGAAATTTATTGGATTGTGTTCAGTTTTACCAAAGCAAAAGATGTTTCACAGCCAAGAGGAACGATATCAATCACAGTGGTGTGATTGGCCACACAAATCCCTCCTCCTTTTGGCTTGTTCTCTGTTTGGTGGTATGTAACCCAGAGCGAAAATGAACGGGAGAATAGTCGGTAAGAAAAGCGGGTGAGTACGTCATGAAGACGTGGCTTCCCTGCCCAAGTTGAAGGTACAAAACCAATGATGAAGGTTGTCACAACGAGCGTGATCATCTAAAAAGAGAAGAGAATGTACCTTAATTAAACTTGAAACTTGGTTTGCTTGGAATTAAGCTTACGGAGACAAAAAAGATGAATAATCTTATGGGAAACAATATCCAGTAACGGAAGACGAATCCAAGCAGCCAGAGACAGGAAAGTCGAAAGGAGATGAATTCGTAGCGTCGATTTGTTCTGGTGAGCAAATTCCATTCCTAAAACAACAGTACAAAAGTATGTTAAAAATGAATCCAAATTCCATTCACCACTGGACTATGTTCTCGTTATCAGCAGTAGGACTTTGTCAAATGAACTTTAGTCCAAAACACTCATCAAAGTCTGACGCTCGCACTCCACTCTCAGTCACGTGCTCATCTCAATCCTAGTACCGTAGTACCAGCATCATACTGCTCACGTGGATCCAAAATTAACAGGATCTCACATTCCATTAATAATTTGCTGTATTTTTATACCTTCAACTGCTCCGTGATGAACCTTTTGGTGACAGTATCATTCACAATCGCTTCGACCCCAGAGGCGACAAAGTCAAACACATCTGACAGCAAGAAATCAGCCGTAGCCGGCTCTTCTGTTATGGAGTCTCCCTGCCATAAAAAAATAATAATGTCACCCAAAGCCAATTAGAAGGGAAAAACCCTGTAAATTACAGATCGTGCGACTGTCCTTGGGAACTCTGACTGGTCTATTCCGGCCAGGCTCATTCGCCGTTTTGTCGTCTGAACGATGCTACTGTCCGATGCGTCTATGCTCGCCAAGGAAATGGTCCTTGCAATTCGCCTAATCTTTATGCTCGGTCTCCTTGTCATCTCGGCGCTGTCTCCACTGCCAGCATTCTCCTCTTCGGACTCTTCAGTAGTCTCCTCGTCCTCTTCCTCTTGACCTCTCCTGAGTCTTTGTGCCTTGTCAATTCGCATCTTGCCATACTAGAAGTTAAACTGTGTTAATTACTGCTGGTATTATTACAAAATTAAACTTACTTCAAACAGGTAAATGAGTATGTTGACGTTATCCTTTTCTGAACCCAATTGTCTTTCCAATCATTGCAGGTATGAAGACAACGAGCATGAATGCAATGATCGGGCCGTAGAACAAAGACTTTAAAATTAATTCTAACCACTCCATTCTTAGTTGTTAATTAATCAAAAAATTAGCTTTTGAACAAAAACAATAAAAATGGAAATGAAAAAAAACGTGGATTTTGAGGACCGCCAGAAAGTTCTGAAATTGAAGTCGAGCCGTGTGTCGCTTTGCCCCTTGGGGGACTAATTGGATTAATTGAATTAATTAATTAACTTTTAAATTAATTGTAAAATGAGGGTGTGGATTAGGCTCTGAAGGCCGTAAAGTAAAGTTACACTCGTTGCCAGTTGAGTACTGAGGCAAACTCTTTTATCCTGCGGTAGATAAATCCACAACTCAACTCGATTAGATAAAACCACAAGTAATGATCACGAGAGTGACAATTAATTGACAATTAATTCTACCCTTTTGTTCCACTCTCTCGTGTCATCATCAATTAACCTTTTTTATTATTACAAACTAAGGTCATAAGACAATTATAAAGTGCACACGAAAGTCAGCTTTAGTTCCGCTGTGTAGGAAATGTGCACTGATTATATATCTATTGTAAATTGTAATTTAAAAAAAAAGTGTTTAAACACGACAAATGACTTTATGACTAAATGGCCATTACACTGGTTGACATCACAAAGATTGAGAACAATTAGTTGAGTTGTAAGTATTAGTTAGCTGCGAGTTTAGTTGCGAAATGCATCGTTTGATTAACTTTGTTCTAAACGAGATTAGTATAGTAGTGAGATTAAAGCTCAAAGAACGCGTGCAAACCTTCACCAAAAAAGTGCAAAACTAATAACGCTTTAGGTTAATTAAAAGTAATAGCAAGTTAAGGGTTGTTCAAGATTTGCATCTTTTAGGGATTCGCGTTTTGCGTTAGGAGCAATTGTTTGGACGGGATTATGAAAGTTTAAGTCTGATTTTAGTATTGTTTTCATTTACATTTTAAAAGGCACTTTTTGGACGTATTTCAGCGACATTTTGTGTATCACTGGCACATTTCACTTTTGCATTTTTCATCTTGTGTGGTTTCTTGACGTGTTTCGTTCATTTTACTCTTGGCGTTTTCTTCCGGCGTGGAAGAGTTCCATAAATTGAGGATTCATCAACAGTTTTCACCTAAAAATATAAACCAAAGGTCAACATTAGAAATCCTGAAACTTTGGAATTCAAACGGAAATGTTAAAAGGGTACTCAAAGTACTCATGCGCCAAGCTGTGATAATTAAATCCTCTATTAATCCTCCATTTTTGCCAGTATTATGAACAGAATCCCTACAAAAGTGTCAGTGATTAAGGGGTCAGTCATTATAATACAAGGTCACACAACTCTGGAAAACATGTTCCCTACTTCTCCGCAGACTTTGTCTTGTCACTCCTGACACTTGCTGATTTAGAAGAAAACGGAAGAAAGACCCGTCGGAAGGAGCCAGTGCTGAAGATAGGGCTGCGTTGCTTCCGACCTCCGATGTCAGAAGCAGAATGGCGTAGTCGTTGTTGCCCTAACATTGAACGTTTCTCCACATTTGCAGCAACAGTGGGAGTGACACAAGAGGCAAGGCTCAAAGCTTCCTCAGTTAGCACACGGTACGTACGTGGCAAGCTCTTCTTCCTCAATATTACTGCAGGCGCTGAAGTGCTCTGGGACGAAGTAAAGGATTTCGGGTCAAGAGTTTCGTCAAAGCCTTTCAGAACGGTTTTGGAAGCCACGTGAACCTTGGCAGTTCGCCGAGGCTCATCAAAGTATTGTTCTGCATCGTAAAACTCATCTGTCTCTGAACAGGAATCTAGGGAGGACTGAGGGCTGAGGGATGGCAGCGATACAAAAGACAGGGAAGGAGGGCGACGTGTCATTCGAGCAGGGCCTATTGCTCCTAACCGTTTTCGCTTTTCGACCTTGTAAAATATCATTCCGGAATTCAGTGTGGAACTATACGTCGTTAATTTGTTTCGGTTGGAATTAGTTTTTAGAGGGATTTAACGTACTTCCTTTTTCCGTCTGCGGGTTCTTTGACCTCGGGTGGTGCGCTGTTCCACTTCAATGTCCGGCACTTCTCCGTCACTGAATACTTCGTCATCGTCCTCATGGGTCCTGTGAGTGCTATTCCCAAATGAATTAAAAAATACCATAAAATGCTCATCGTAAGACAGAATACTTGTTAAAAATTGAATGTATATACTAACCGTGGTGGTTGGCTTCCGTGGCCATCCTGTAAGTCTTGATGCATCCGTTCTGATAGAAATGTTTCCAAGTCCACCTCTACACTCGGAGTGGTCCCCACAGAAGCAGAAACACGAGATCGTGACACCGAAGTACCAGGAAGCACAGCTCCACCGTCTCCTTCATCCAGTGCATTTAAACTCCAGGTTCGGCCCAGGTTATCAGAATATTTATTCAGAATATCATTGCCGGCAGCCTGAAGAAAATATGTATCAAGGAAACATCCACATTAAAGAGAACATGGCAAAGTTACCCGAATAGCTCCTCTCCTTACAACCTCAGTGAAAACTTGGACTAGAGCCGTGAAGGCAGTATTTGCCCATTGGAAGACAAAGGAACTCGTTTGCCTCTGGATGTTCCGGAGACAGAGATCGATTTCCTGAAGGACAAGGAGGAAACAGCTTTGTTACTACTAAAGTCAATTACGGTACGCTTATTAAAAAATTAGCAGTTTGACTCACTGGTTCGTATTTGATTAGTTTTGGATGGAGTATTCGACGATAGAGAATCCCAGCCCCAGTAGTGTGCGGCGCCATGAGCCACAGGATTAGTCCAATCTTGATCTCATAGTAAAATGGGAACCAAGGGCCAAGCAAAGTGTCCGTGAATGATTCAACTAGTGTGTAAAATGCAAACACAATCCAGTACATCATCCATTGAACCTAAATCATAACAATCAATCCATCTACCAGTAAATAATACTCCAAACTTTGGCTCCTTACATAAGCACGGACATCTTTGTTCTTCACTGCCAAGAAAGAGGCATAGGCAGGGTACATCAGGCCAAAAGCAATCCTGCAATGAAACAAATTAAAATTAAACAGGTACACTGCAAGGTCGTATTTTGTTTCTATGCAAATCATCAACCGAGGATGAGAGCCAAAGAATCTGGGTTTCTCAAAACTAAAAATAGATTCCAGACATCCAAATATTGACAAACAGGATGGAATCTGGGGTCAAAGGTTATTACTTACCCCACAATCTTCGAGATGACATAAGCTAGCATTCTTTAGCTTGTTTTGACCCCTGTTGACTTTTCGAGTGTAGACAATCGGACGTGGCACCTGCGGCTTGAACTTTTGTGGAACTGGAAACAAGGGGTCAAATTGTAAAGTTAATTGGTACCCTGCCAATACTATGAAAATGATGTTAATTGGCTCACCTTTATACTCTTCCACGCATCCCCCGTCAATAAATAGTTAATTAAAATCAACTTTTTCAAGAGCAGAAATCAGTTTAGAAAAACAGGGACGAAATGACGAAAAATCACAACCCAAAAATCCCTTTGTTTTGTTCCTTCTGGCGCTGCGCCACACGAAAAATTGTCAGGCATGGGCGCACAGCATCACGACAAAGAAAATGTTTGATTGAATTTAATTGTAATGTTGGAAATTGTGGTGGAAAATGACAAAGATTTTCAAGTGTAAAGCCTATCCGTTTGAGTTAATTGAGAAAGTTCATTAGAGGAATTCCTTAGCAAGTTAAAGCAAGATCCAGCAGTGAATTTTAGCCATATTGATTCATTTGAAAATTGAAGATTCACTTCCGAAATCCATATCTGTTGAGCGCTTTCGTGATATCCGCTTTCTGAGAAGGCACTGGAACTCTGGCAACTGGAAGAGCAGTAGACCTTGCCACTCCATTCTGACACAGAACCAGAAGATTCAGTTTAAAACCAATTTAGCTAAATTGAATCTAAATGTGAACTAATTGACTTACTCTGGAGTCTGTTCCTCCATTTCGAGAACGGTCACCACCCATGGAAGCAGTGGCAGATGCTGGGCGGATCGGTGGAGCAGGAGAAGATTTCGTAAAAGTAGAATCCAGATTTGATTTGGTTGCTGTTGCTGGACGTGACAAAATTGAGCGATCCAATGCACGACCACCAGTTGACGTCGGGCTGTCTGTTGGCAAACTAGAACGAGATCGAGAAGACCGGATTGGAGAGGCAGGAGCGGAAACCTGCCAATTTCCATAAATGAATTTTAATTTTAAATGAAAAATGCAAATTGTGTTTTAAATTGTGACTTACTTGACCCACAGAAGTCCTTGGACGACCATATCCGCTTGACTGGACATTTCTTGTGAGTGTATTTGTCCGTCTGATCAAAGGCTGGGCGCCCTCAAGGGTTTGATTGAGCTGTCGGCGAGCAGCGGGCTTTGGGCTAGACGCTGCAATTGGCGGAATGAACTTGCGAGTATTATTAGTCGCCCAAGACTGAGTACGACGGAGTGAAGTACCCGCTTTATTACCACCATCCCAGTCACCGCCCTCGTCCGAATTGATGCTTCTCAAGCTAGGGTTCGTATTGTTTCGATCAAGGCGCCGTGGAGTTGGTGGAGCAGAAGCAGACGTAATGTCTGAAGCTTTCCCACTTTGGGTTGAAGAAGGAGTTGGAGCAAATCGGTTACCATCCTCGATGTATCTCACCGGAGTGGCAGGATGTTTCGGGCTGATTGAAAGACGTCCATTCGGTTTCTCCTTAATTTCAGTCTCGGAAAACTGCTCTTCGAAAAGCTTCTGAATCTCCGCAACAATCAGATCAGCCCGAGCTCTGCCTGATACTATAAAATCCTCCTTGGTTTTTTTTCCTGGAGCATCCACAGAAACCTTTGGAAGAGGTTTGTAAATCCAAGTGTCAGCTTCGTTCTTGATCTTCTCCCAAATGTTCATGATGTCGAGAGCCCTTTCGTGTAAGACTTTCAATCGTTCTCTTGGATCTTCTGGCAAAACCATGGCCCGCTTAGCCCAAACTTCCATCCCGGCTTCATCAATCACTGCTTTAAAGGCACGAAATTTTTCAGAAGCTTTGCACTGTGTAACCCAGTCGGCTTCTTCTTCTGGAAACTCTGGGAATTCAATGTCCTTGAATTGGTGGACAGTATTGATATCAAAAATGTCATCTACAGAGAGGATTCATTCAATCATTAATGATTTCCAAGAAGCATTGATGTGAATTACCCAAATCAAAAGGATCCACCGGGTTCCCATTTTCATCTTTCTGGACATCCCCTCCTGAGTTTCCATTAGCAGTGATCGTCTTCCTTGGAGATGGACTCACTTTCCGGGGATTGAATATCCCAAATGTATCGTCGAATTCAGCCATACCTAATGAATTGACGTTCATGAAATGGAGGTCCAGTAAGTCAATTCATTCATACGGTAAAGCGCACTTTAGAAACTTACCGCAAACGAAGTTCTGATTTGGCACATTGATCTCATCGCTCAAGTCGATGAGAATCCCAGTAGTTGATTGATTAGCCATTCTAATCGTTACCTCTACAGGTCACCAAGGTCACCAATGCAGGACAAAGAAAACCCCAAATTGACCTTTGAGATTGTTTTGCCAACGACAGAAGCAGATGTGGTCACTCAAAAACCCACTTTTACCTTCCCTCAATGCCTTTCACCTATGGGCAATATAAATAATAAAATAATAGTATATAAAGTAATAAAACAAAATAATTTTTTTTCAAGATGCTTTCACATAAAACTAAAATAAATTAATTAATAACAATTGAAACCGTTCTTTACTTTATTTATTTTTTTAAAGAATCAAAAAAGTGGAATTTTCTACAAATTCTGACGTCCCTCCCATTCAAGATGCTCGTGGAAGGTGCCGTCTGAAAATCCTTTTGTTCCACCCTGAGGAAACAGAGCGGGATTTTTTGGCGCTTCCAGAAAGGAAACGACGCCATGAAAAGGTTAGAACAATAGCCTTATGGACATGAAAGTGACACAGCTAATCCAACCGATATTTGGCTATGTGTCACTCATTTTATGACATTGAGGTCAACAGAAGGTCACGCAAGAACATAAGAACATGACGACTGTGCCATATGGTGGTCTTAGGTGTTTGCGATCAATGATTTTGAATTGAAAAAATGCAAAACTCTAGTAGATTTTGATTGAAATGAAGCCGTAATAAATATCCCATTGGCCCTTCCTGTATACGGATTAGAAGCTAAGGGCTCATTGATCAGAATAAGTTCAAATTAATATTTGGCTACAAAGCAGAGAAGAATTCGATCAATCCCTTATTTGAATTTAGTCTGAGCTATAATGAGCAGTTTTAATTCCGTCGGGTAGTTTAGCCTCTGACAATCAATCATCAGTGATTATTTATAATTCATATCCATCTTAGTCTAGTTTGGAGCTTCTGGAAGTTTTCTTATGAACTCCACGGGAGATTGATTAGTTGGCCCACTTGCGTCTGTAATTTACGCTGCTTAAAGTTTAATTGTACTGGAAAAAACCATGGAATGACCTCGTTGCTCCTTATAAATAGTTTTGTATTTTAGCATGTCCTTTGTAAGGAACGTTTTATTATTCGAGAATTAATCTTTCAGGTGCTCAGCATGGGTCGACTGTTGTCCATTTTGCCACTGATTTCTCTGATCATCCTTTCACTCTTCAGTGGGGGTGAAAGCAAGAAATGCAGAGGAAAGGGCGTTTCTAACGCGAAAAACGGTAAGATCTTCAACAAATTCTAATTAATCATGTTATCGCTTATGATTGGTCAGCTCTTGTGTCTTGCAGATATAACGTATACAACGCCAGGCGAATGTAACCAAGGTTCTTGTGGTGATGGCTGCGGTGGTTGTTGTGAAAATGCAGGTAATGATGGTGGCAACTGTTGATTAGAATGCTTCACAACATTAATTAATACTAAATTAGAATGTTAGACAAAGTTGAATGTCGGGGACGGGAGATTACAGGAACAGGTTACAGTGGTCAACCGGGTGAGCCCGTTGACCCTGCCAAGGTGGTTGAAGATTACATGACAAAAGTCTGGAAAAGCGTCACTGAAATCTGCAGGGAGCGTTTCTAATCGTTCGAAAAAATGCAAAACTAAATGTAGATTTTGATCGTAATAAATATCACGCTGGCCCTTCCTGTATACGGATTAGAAGCTAAGGGCTCATTGATCAGAATAAGTTTCAATTATTATTTGGCTATTTGGCTACAAAGCAGAGAAGAATTCAATCAATCCCTTATTTGAATTTAGTCTTGACTATAATGAGCAGTTACAATTCCGTCGGGTAGTTCAGCCTCTGACAATCAATCATTCATTACTTTGGAGCTTTGGAAGTTTTATTATGGACACAATTTCTTTTCTTCTTCAAATGCTTCAATTCAATGAATTGTTTTAAGATGTTACAGCTGAACCTTGCAGGTGATCTTGATTATGTCAATATTAGTTCTTCCCTTTGATGTTTTGTTGACGGCGTGTGCTGAAATCTGCAATAAAAATACTGGATTTTGTTAACTTACCTATACAGACTCCACGGGAGATTGGCCCACTTGAGTCTGCCATTTTCATTTTATAAAGCTTAAAGTTTTATTGACCTGAAAAAAAGCACGTAATGGCCTCGTTGTTCCTTATTACATAGTTTTGTACTTTGGATTGTTCTTTCTAAGAAACGTTTCTAAACTTATTCGAAAAGTAATTTTTCAGATGTTCAGAATGGGTCGACCTTTCTCCATTTTGTCACTGGTTTCTCTGTTCGTTCTCCTTTCACTCTGTGAGAGTGGTGAAAGCAAAAAGAAATGCAGAGGAAAGAATGGCGCTTCTAACCAGAAAAACGAGGTCGGTAAGATCTTCAACAAATTCTAATTAAACATGGTAATCGCTTATTATTGGTAGCTCTTATGTCTTGCAGTCCAGATTTCTACACCGGTAGGCGCATGTAATGCATCACCACCATCCTGTGCTGGTGACAGCGATGCGATGGTATGCGATGCTTGCTGCAAAAATGCACAATATCCTGAGGGTGGCGGCTGCGATCGGAATAGTGTTTGCGTGTGCTACCAAACGGATCCGTACCAAACGTCACACCAATTTTTCCTTCTCGGCTAATTATGATTATCTGTGTAAAACAAAACTTAAATCTTCTTGTATTTATTCTAAACTGTCTACTCTTCAATTGGATAAATCCAATAAATCATTACTGTTGCAAGAACACAAGCAGAATGGTTCAAAACCAAGCATAGATTATTAAAAAGAATTCTTCAGTAAGTACATGCAAGAAAATGTGCAAGTAACAGACACAACGCTTAGTGCAGGGTCAATTCATGGATTCACTTTTGCTTTGTTTAACGTTTTCAGAGTTTCTGGATAAATGACTTGGAAATGCAAAAGTTGACATTACGACATTGACGTATTCCGGTGACAACTGGCGTTGTTGACTCACTTTGAACAAATGATTCCTCGTGATTTGATCATCTGTGACTGTAATTACGTAATTAGGACACTGCAGATTAGAATCAGAAAAGGATAATTTCTTATGTTTTATGTATTTGGTAATTAGTGGAATTTCTAAAACTGTAAATTTTATTGTCGCCAATTAATTCCTGCCCTACGCTGGAAAGCTGAAGAAAGTGAAAGAAAGTGCTGGTGCGATTTTCCAATTTCTGCAGCTGGCTCTAAACTTTACAAGGCTTATTGCAATTGCTAAGCTTTCCTGCTAAACTTTTGAGGTTTTTAGTTGATATTCTAAGTTAACCTTTGACCTGTCAGGAGTGTAAGACTAATTGGACATGGACTGTGTCTTAAAATGTGGGAGGAAGGCTTTCATGAAGGTAAAACTATAAACTAAAAGGCAGATTAAAATGACAGATTTGATTTATTTCTTTGCAGAGGCCAAAGACTAGTGAAGCCTTATGCCAGGAATGTTTTTACGCAGCATTTGAAGATGAAATCCACCAGACAATTGTTGAAAATCAGCTATTCCGACCAGGAGATTTTGTGGCCATTGCTGCATCCGGTGGGAAGGATTCGACGGTCCTAGCTTACATTATGAAGCTGCTGAATCAACGTCATAATTATGGTCTACGTCTCATACTCTTGTCAGTCGATGAAGGAATTACTGGTAACCAAGCCACGAAAACAATGGTGCAAGATTCATGTAAATGAAATTACTTTGTATTATCAATGCAGGTTATCGGGACGATAGTTTAGAAACAGTCAAGAGAAATGAGCAGCAATATAACATTCCACTGAAGATTTTCTCTTACAAGGAGCTCTACGGATGGACAATGGATGAAATAGTTCGAGAGGTTGGACGGAAGAATAACTGCACATTCTGTGGAGTATTTCGACGCCAGGCGTTGGATCGCGGTGCTATAGCTATTGGCGTGGACAAGATCGTCACTGGCCACAATGGGGACGATGTAGCCGAAACGATTTTGATGAATCTGCTTCGGGGTGATGTGGCACGGCTCCAGAGATGTACAAACATTGTGACTGGAAGTGAAGGTGCCCTGCCACGGTGCAAGCCGTTCAAATACACTTACGAAAAGGAGATTGTGCTCTATGCCCACTACAAGAATCTGGACTACTTTTCTACGGAATGCATTTATTCCCCAAATGCCTACAGAGGTCACGTCCGAACGCTTATCAAGGATTTAGAACGAATCCGACCTTCCTCCATCGTTGACATTATTCATTCAGGTCAGTTTCAGAGTCGTCGACCCCAGGCCATGGGCGGAGAGATTATTTTAAGAATGTTTTCAGGAGAGTCACTGTCCATCAGGGAGGGGGTCAAAATGCCAGTCCAAGGAACCTGCTCTCGGTGTGGATATATCTCCAGTATGGAATTATGCAAGGCCTGCATCATGTTGGAAGGATTGAATAAGGGCATGCCAAGGCTAGGCGTCGGAAAAAGTTCAAAGGCCAAGGGGGCCCTTGGTCTATTGGATATAAATCGAAATCTTGGTCGTGAACGCCGCTGTTCGAAGAAGAAGGCAAAACGTCAGAGGGAGCCAAAAGCGGCTGAATCTGGAGGATGTGGGACCAGTTGCTTGTGTGCAAACGACGACACAACAGTGACAGGCGACATTTTCGAGGAAGATCAGACAGAGACAGAAACGTGTGGCTCACACGCTGCTACATTCAGTCTTGACGACAACGATTCAGCTGACATTGAGAATTTAGGGCTGCTGGCTAAGACAATGTTAGGTCTCAAAATGAGTTGAGGCAACTTTTAAATGGTCGACATTAAAACTACGATCAAGATATATAGGCAACATGCGTACTAGTGAATTGATTACGACACACTGGGCAAGTCCGACTATCCAATCGTTCCAAGCAGTCAGCGCAGATCGCGACATGACCGCATGGAATTAAAACCACTTCTCGTTGGTTCGCCAAACAAATTATGCAAAGGTTAGAATCAGAAGTTGGATTCTGGTTCCCAGGACCTCGATTCCTATTATTTGCGTAAATCCTTTCGTTTCTCTCACGTACGATTCGCTCCCTCATCCGTTTTTCTTCAAAAACTTTCCACATTTTCCAAGCTTTTCTAACTGCGATAACGGCAGCCATGCCATAAAAGAGGTAAGCGATAATTTTCAATCCTTTTCTTCTACTCGTCATATTCTCGATTATATCTGCAGGCAAATTCAATCAATAGTTAGCACTTATAGGTTAGCAAATGAGTGGTAAATCATGCTTCCTTACGTTCTAATGGAAGCGTGGATAAAATGTATGGAGTACTGGATTTATCTAAAGGACCAGAGAGGCGAGCCCTTCCTGTCGCTGTGTTCAACGAAATTTGGCCAATTGCGGTAACATTTGTTTGGATGGTAAGAAGTTTCTCCGTTGTCTCAATGCCTGTTGCGGAATTTCCAGCTAAAAATCCAAATACCGTACCGGCGAGCCCAGTTGTTGACGGTGTGAATTTTGTTGAGATAGGAGATAGCAGGTTATTATGAATCGCTTGCAATGGATCTACAATCTCAACAATCATTGCTCCTTGCTCCAGTCCAAAAGGCACATCATTCACCGTATGGACGACCTCTTTTACTTGATCACCCCTACAAATTAAACAATCCTTTCAGCTCCAAATGAAGGCATGCACCAAGTCTTAAGAATCTCCTACCAGAACCCAGTCGAGTAACGACGCATCGAGTGCTCATTCACTGTAATTAATTGAAGGACACCAGAAACTCCAGTTTCGCTTTTTATAACTTGTGGACCTAATGGCTTCACTGCTCCTCGAATTGCCACATACGGTAACTGCTTCTGGTCTTTCAATAAGTTCTTCAACGATTCTCCAACATCAACATTTGGTGCTTTCTGCATAAATACAAGACACAAATGTAGCACCAATACAGGTCACGTTATTCATCATCATCATCCATCAGTTTAGAAACTAACCTTCAAGTTGAGGATGGCTTTATCATCGTGTGCAGCAATGTACGACACGATTCCGCCAACAATTGAGCTTGTGGCCAGAAGGATGTTGTCAATATCCAGCCAATCGGATGTACCGGCCATGACCCTACAAGGTCACGGACCTTAACGGCACTTTTATCAATGCAAAAACGTGTTACACAAAGTTCTAAAAATCTTGAATAATTTTTACTAAAAATCAAAAATCAAAATGATGTTTTGAAATTGAGTTTTTGATGCATTTTTCCGCCTTGTTTTTTAAAATGGCGAAAAAATTCCGATCCACACTTGGTTCAATTGGCCAAAAAAAATGCTCGAAAAAAGTACGTTTTGGAAGGACTGGGAAGCAGGGATTTGACGCCCCAAAATGAGCTTTAATTAGTCACTAATTAATTCCAAAATTAATTAATAAAGTGACACTAAAAGGGAGAAATGGACAATCATGAATGACCTATGACCTTCTCCATGTCCCATTCTGAGGTAGACACGTGTTCATCCAGACCATCCTGGGGTCTCGAGTGTGCATCCCTGGGGCGACAGTTGTGAATGAGCTTTAGCGAAATGCGCAAAACAATGTAAACAAAAGCCTGAAGGACTTTCCAGTTTTTCGCAATCAAAAGATAAGAAAATCAGAAGAGTCACTTCGGTAAAGTAATTTAACGTAATTAATCGATTAAAGTTGGTCCGATTAATCAAGGATATAATCGGGACTAGCTGCTGAGCTCAGAAGTAAAATAAACGAAGCAGCCGTTATTGATCCATTCCCTGGCCAGCTGACTTGAGGTATGGGTTTCAATATTTCCATAAATAGGGTGGATTTCTAGTCGGAAATCACGACTAATCATTCTTTTGTTTCGTGACAGATCTGCCTGAGCATGTCAATGGAAACGGATAACGCAAATCTCCAAGACGGAGAAGGATTTGTCAAGGATGTAAATATCAACACGCACACGATGAACGCTGCAGAATTCACCCCGAGCCAGCCGCGATTGGTGACCTCCGAAAGAGCCTTTCCAGCTCTTGACTTGGGTGCTCAACCGATTCCAGCGAGCACGGATCCAATTGCTATCCCACGAGGGAGAACTGGAAGTAGGAGTACACCTTGTTCGAGTCCAGCAGGGAATATGTCAAACGTGGGTTCTCCTTGCGGAGGAGGCCTTGGTCTTCCAGTCCCGTCGCCGCTGATCACCAAACGAAATAGGACGGCTAGCACGTAATAATCTTACTTCTGAGAAGTGAAAAGTGGTTAATCGTACATTGAACCGTAGGTGCGAGAGAGCGCTTCCGAACGTCGAATCTGGAAACATTAAATACTTTTCCAGGTGAGCTTATGACATCGTTCAGCTAGAAATCTCAACAAATATACTTTCTTTTCTAGGACCAAAGGCCACGGGTTCATTACAAGCAGCGATGGAGTTTCTGAAATCTTTGTACATATCTCAGAGTACGTTTAACCGATATTTTATGAATTTGATGTAATTTTCGTTTTTATATTTCCAGCATCGAGGGGGAGTTTGTTCCACGCCCGGGGGATGAAGTGATTTTTAAGCTGTGCCCATTGCCTCCACAAAACACAAAGTTCCAAGCGATTCATGTGAAAATTGTACACTTCTCGCCAGAAATTCACCTTCGCTGGACATCACCCATTGAAGATTCGGAACGAGCAGAGTGAGTCTTCCTCAAGTCTTTATTTATTTACTCAGAAGCAAGAAATTAACCTTTAAATTAACTCATGTATTTTGAGGTTAATTTCTTATATTTTCATGCAGCGATTGAGTTGTGGAGTTTTGATGGGTGGATGGTTAACCAGACTCACATTCATGTAGTATTTTTGTAATCAATCATGCTTTCAGAGATTGATTGATGATTTCCCTTTCCTTCACTGCTTTACTAATCCAATCCATATAAATTACGACATTTTCCGTATAGTTTCATTTTGCTTTTATCCTCTTTTGATTTTTCTGTAGTGATGAGGCAAATCCAAGCAATTTGGTTACGTGAATGTAATCATTACTTTCCCTAACTTCTCCTGCCACACCGAGTGACTTTATTTCTGCTCACAACTTCCTGTGCTGTCGCTTTACACACAAAGCCATCACCTGTAAACTCACTTTCTAAAACAAAAATACTTTGTATCATTCTGTCATGGAGTTTTGCCTGGAATTGAAGGACTCAAATAATAAAAATAATCTGCATGATTTCCCTTTAGACCAAGCATGGATAATGCCATTTTTATTTTGCAAATTTAGCTGTAATTATAATTAATTTTTATTCCCTCCTGAATTCCTAGTGATGAACTCTACCCAGAATTCAAAATAGGAGGAAGAAAATATTAGATCAAACATCAGCCAAGCAGAGTAGTGTCCAGGAATATTTTTGATTAGAATAAATCCAAATCCAGATCAGCCGGAGGGTGGATAACAGGTGGGACTCTGATATCAGCAAGATCTTCAGGAATTATTGTAGGATTTTCGTCCCCATCCTGGAAAAGAAAGTTTTTCAGTCGAGGAAAAGATTGTAATTAAAAATTGAATTACCGTTTCCATTTTATGATCCTCAGTAACATCGTCGAGGAACATCAGCAACTCGTCGTTCTCGATGGTTGAGAAAAGAAATCTGCGAAAACATGGTTATTACCTTAATTAGTAAATTGCTTAATAACCAACGGCAGTGACCAATTAGTGACCTTACTCTGAACAATCCCATGTCTTCTTCTGAGGTAATTCATTCTTTTTTGAGAGATGCTCATGAATGTGGTCCACAAGAAGATTCCTGTCCTTGATTTCAACTTCGCAGTAGAAGCAGTGGCACTGATGAATATGTCTCCGGATAAAATTAACAATTTTAACCTGGAAAAGTCCAATGAAAGTCAGATTACGTTTTATCACGAAAGGAAATTACCTTTTGGTAGAAATTGTAACCAGAAGTTAGCTCGTTGAAATCAAAACTATGGACGGATCCCATGTGCTGCAGAGTAGCTTCAAAAGTGTCAAACTGCCGAGTGCAAATCAAACAAACGATTTGATTCGTTTCGTCCTTTAGCTCGACCCAGTCTTCCTCGACACGCTCCTCGTCTACGTCTTCTTGCTAGAAAGATAAACATTTTAGAATAGTAGCCCATTTTTTAGAGTGCAAAACTTACTTCCAATGCTTGCCAAGTCTTGCCAACTTCCAAATAGTTAACCATATAAAAACGGTCAAACGTTGGATTCAATGGATTGATTCGTTTGTGGAGCTTCTTTCTTTGATGCTCTTTGAGGGTTGGCACATCCTTGAAGGTTTTTTGGCAATAAATGCATTGTAACCTTTTTGAAAACAACCGAAAGAATTAGAATTACAATTTAGCATACACTGAATAAATTGAAGAAAGTACCCATCCAGTTGTTTCTGAACTTCTTCTAAGAAATCTCTGATAAAAACGATGTTATCTGGCTGACCTACGTGGAATGCATGTTCTGATGCCATATGGTACAAAACTTGTGCTTTTCCAGGGCACATTTTTTTGCAGAAAAGTGGGCACTTGTAAGAGGTTTGGTTTTCTCGCTCAAGCCTGTTGATTTCTAGAACGTCTTCCTGAAAACAAAGAAAAAGTAGTTTCGATTGTAGTTTCAGTGAGGTTGAGACGCTTACAAGCCTCTCTGCCCAAAGTCTTGACCGAAGAGTTTTGTCTTCGTCAAATTCTGGGCTTAGCATGTAGTACTTGTGTCTCTTCTCTGCCTCAGTCTCAACTTCCAAGTTATTTCTCGGTACAGCTTCCACTACCGTCAATTTATTTTCCATCCAAAATGCCACACAATGCTTCTCCAGTTCCGAATCCGGTTGTGAAAATACTTGACGCCAATGTACCAAGTATCTAAAACGTTTAGTCGTTAGTAATGTTTTATGAGTTCCAATGCAATATAACATCTCGTCTCACTTGTGTAAGTTCGCAATTCCAGAAGCATTGTCCAGAACTAGATTGTGAACAACGAGAAGATGCTTCAAAAACTCCTGGGTCCCACTGAATTCTTCCCGCAGAGGGTCCTTTAGTCCCGTTACTTCGAAAGAGCAGTTACTGAAGGGACAAGGCGTAGTGACATCAGATTCAAACTCAGCCAAGGCTTTGTCTAGTTCCCGAGTAGTTGCTCCATCGGATGTTGATCCCAAGTCGATACTAGCTGAGGCTGTTTCTCCATCGCCAATATTCATGTTTTGATACGAGAAGGAAAGGGCTTCCAGAATGGGTTCTTGCATCTTTTGACTTCTGCAAATCCAAAAAATACAAAATGAACGTGTCTTCATAAATCAATGATATAACATTACCTATCGCCTAAATCCATTGAATTACTTACCAAGCGAGGTCAAGGGGTCACCGGCTTTTTCTTTTGGAAGTGCTGAAGGTTGTAATTATGGTACTTAAACTAATTAAATTAACCGATTAAAATGGAACAAAACCAAAACAGTGAATTTTAATTTTGTGAAAAGCACATGTCAAAAGAAATTCAAAATTAAATTCCCGCCAAAAAAATCTCACCTTGCCTCATTCAATTCTGGTCGTTCCTGATTGGCTGGAATTCAAGGTCAATGACCTGTCTAGACGGGGCCCCTTTTACGACATTTTTGTAAACACAAGGGAAATCAATCTTAAAAAGTCTAAAACCGTAGTCAAACTTGCATGAATTACGTCGATATTTATTCCAAATGGAAACTTAATGGTTTCAATTAATTTTAATCGACTAATTAATTAAATTGTGATTGGATAAATGATCCCGTAGAGCTGAGAGTTGACTAATAAATATGAAGTTAATTTTTGTTAAAAAATGTTGAGTTTTTTTAAATTCATTCTGAAGGTACACTTTAGCATCTCAGTCATCATCACAGGGGATTCCTTCACACCCTTCCCATCAACAAATTAAATTAAGAAAGGTAACAAAAATGGTTTCAACTGCGCATTTCCTAACTATGAAACTATCGCGTCTAACTTGCATTGATAATGACAAAAGAATTCAATGGAATTATGCACTAAAATAACAATAAAAATCTACGATAGAGATTTGATCCTACCGAAGAATAATTTAATTTGCGCGACTACCTTTTAGTTAAAAGGCAACTGTTCATTAACTTGGCGTTTTCTAAAAGGTCGAGAACCCTTTAGCATAGGAATATCACCTTACAGCGCTGTTCTAAAAATGTCAGAGAGAGAGAAAATTGTGCACTTGTGCGAATCTAAAAAAGTGTAGGCTGCTAAATTCAACTCAATTGAGAATTGTCAACTTCCTTGGTCTTATGCTTTTTCATCATCGTCTTCATCATCTAGGTCAACGGGGTCATCTTCATTTGAGCATCGGTTACATATTTTTGGGATCAGTACGAAAAAACTTGACAGAATTATTCCAATACCCGCGATCCAGAATGACCACGAGCTTTTTCCAGTCCAGTCGTATATCAAACCAGCAATCGGAGGACCAACGACGTTCCTAAAAATCAGAATTTTTTAAAATAGGATTTTGCAATGTAAAAAGTTATTTTTTTCCTCTTCTACCATATATTTGGTACCTACCCGACTCCTTGGATTAGCAGAAGTAGTCCATAGGCAGTCGTGAAACGCTCCAAACTGACAACCTAGAAAGTCCAAATCCAATATTTGATGGATTCCCTTGAAATTATGTCATCCTAAGGTGTGAATGTTACCTTCACAAGTATCACCGAAGTGAGTGAATAATTGGCAGCAATTGTGAGTCCAAAGAGACCGCAGTTGAGAGCCAATGGGATATAACCCCAGGTCAAGACAGTAGGTAGAATGACAACTGAAAAGCCACAGAGGATCATACAAATCCCATAGACAAGACTAGCATCTATCCACTTCTTGTCTCCCATGTAGCCCAAGGTTAGCTAAACAAATCCAATTAAAACCTTCAAGTCCAGACACTAGAGAAAGTATTAAAGCGAAAGTCCCTCTTACATTTCCAAACATGTTGAAGAGACCAAGAATAGAAATCAGGAAGGAGTTCATCTTGTCGTCGTTATCATATCCATTTTCCATTGCAGCATCCTGAATGTACACGTACATGACATCGTACCTGGAAATTAAAGTCAATTAAGCTTATAATTGGAAGAAAACTATGTTTTTAATGGTTATGGTGAAAGTAATTACCACATGTAGAGGAGAAAGTTTGAGACGACGAAGAGAACGAATTTCCGAGTTGACAAAGTTCTCCATTCAAACAGAGCTTTAGACCACTTGCAAATGTCAGACACAACAGCTTTCCAGACCTGGTTTGAAGGGTACGCTTTTTAATTAAATCACTTATGAAAGCCCTGATGCAGGGTAATTGAATTAAACCTTACGTGACTACTCTGCTCCGCTGTGGCGACGGAAATTATGTCGGGACAGGAAGATGCAGGGCGGAGACGGTAGCGTTTCAACGAAACTACTGCGCCACGATAGGTCAACGAGTGACGGTGAATGTCAGCTCCAGGTCTAGAAGAGGATGACAACCATAACTGTACAAACTGCTGTTTCTATTGGTTAGTTCCAGGGAATGAAAATACCTGGCGTTGAAGACCGCTTGTGCCATGTGAGAAGGAAGACCGCTAGCGTAAATGAAAGGTGTCGTGGAATTTCCGATATTGGAAGGATTATTAGCCTTGTTCGGAGTTGCATTGGTGCTGCTGCTGTCGTTAATTGCTGTGAACGGAATCTCTGTTGGTGCTTCAGGCGGTGGTGCATTGAGGGACGTTTCTAGTTTTAATTTCGGCGAGCTAAGCGTCGAATCGCTGTGAAGCGTAGTTGGTGAATTATTATTGCTGAGTGCATTGGAGTGGGAAAAAGTACGGCGCTGTGCTGGATTCATCAGTCGTAAAACCTTCCTGTCGAATTTCTCTTGTTCCCGAACAAACGTTGGGATGCAAATGGCCGAGGCGCAAAGTCTTCTAGGCTGAGACGACGTAATCTCTTTCGTTGTTTGTGAATCTAAACTTGGTGAGTCACTGGAATGCAAACAAGAATATTCTAATTTTATAAAGTAATTACGCTTTTTAGTAATTACCTTATTTTCCTCAAACGTCTTGACTTTTTGGTCCATTCCAGGTCCCGCATGACAGCTCCACAGAAGCACAAAAAGAAAAATGCACCAGACAGGATCAGCGTAGTAGTTTGCCATCCATATGAATCTGAATACAAAATTCCAAATGAACGAACACTCTCTGGAAAATCATTGAAAAACTCACCAATGAGAAGCTGTGTCAAAGGTGCAAAGACAAAAGTTCCAATTCCACCTCCACAGACGCTGATCCCAGTTGCGAGTGATCGGATTCGATCGAAATAATAAGCAACGCTTACCGCCGCTGCAACGTAGCAAAGGGACAATCCGAATCCAGTAATGACTCCGAAAGTGACGTACAACATTTCAATGGACGCTGAAAAACCAAAGACTCAGAACCTGAGGAAGAATGACAAATGCTGGGTAGTTTACTCGCAAAGGAAGACAAGATGAAGCCTAGTGAGGACAAAAGAGCTCCGACGATTGTCACTTTCCGGCATCCGTAGCGATCAGTAAGGGATGAAGCGATTGGGCCAGAGAGGAGTGGCATCGCTGCCAACAAGCTGCCGATCCAAGCTGTCGCTGATTTGGACTGTTTGAAATAATTTAGAAACTCTACAAAGTAAATGCCAAAGGAGAACGTCACTCCGTCCGCCACTAGGTTGATAAAAAACGCTGCAACGACTACAACCCATCTATAAAATGAAATCAGGAATTAATCTCAATTTAATTAAAAGCAGGTTGAGAGATGGATTTCGTCGACCTCACCCCCAGCCACCATCGGGAGCAAGCCTTTCCAGTGTCGATGAAATTTCGGATTCATCTGCCGATTCATCAGTTGACTCTTCTTGACCACAGTCCGCTTGCCTATCCAGGAAATGGCTATTCTGGGTTCGTTTATTGGACGGCTCATCTTCTTCTTGTTCTCCTAATCCAGGCGTCTCTTGACCTTCTGGCCTTGGCTTCCCTCCTTCCATTGTAATGTCTCCTGCGCTTCCACAACGAAATGGGCCTTCCTTTCCTTTATTCTTGTTACAGTGATCTCTGACCCGACGAGAGCTGCCCTTTCTAATGGCTTTTTCTGAATTAGCGTAGTCAAGACTAATTGTCGATGGACTAACGCTGCCGCTTTGACTTGAAATGTTATTGTTGGGAATATCTCGGATGCTTGAGTCCAAACCCATTCCACCATTTCACGGTTCTCACTCTAGCTCTTGATGACTCTGGTCAATGGAATTTGGTTTCTGGAAATACGTTAGAAAAATACGCATTGTTATTGATCACTAGCGTGGGAACGTCTTGGGTGATCAATTAAAAATCCAATGGATTGAGTTGTCACAAGAGGTTAATTACGACATGTCACAATAATCAACAAGGCGTGAGAAGTACCAAAAGCAAAACCAAGTGTCAACGCAGTGTCATCCAAACGACGCTAATTGCTCATCTCGTGGTTTTGAAGAGCTAATCAATTTGTCCCTTTTGTGGAGGCTTGAATTCCGCTTTATGTTTACATTATGGAAAATACCCAGCAGTTAAAAGTGACAATTGGGAAAACAAACGAATGAAAAGAAGCACAGAAGCAAACTACAGGAATTCACATTCACAAAGGTAAATGCTAGAGACAATGATGCAAAACTTATGTAAATGCTTGCTCAGAATTGAGAAAAATAATTTTCCTTACCTGAATTTTTCTCGAGGTTTTTTCTGGATAATTCTTCTGGAGAATTCTCCCTGTAGAATTTTTGTTGATGCAAAGCAGAGAATTGATTGCTGTCTAGCTCAACCGCAGAATTGACTGTTAATTATGTCTTGAAATTGAAGCTGCGCTGCTGTGCGATAAATCTTTTACTGTCAAATGAACCAACAAAGCGATGCTTCTTCGTTGACTCCAACGACGCGACTGGCTCTGGAGTTTCTTGACAATTGAACTTTTACTTTACTTTGTGAAAGGCCGTGACAATGGCAATTTGGATTTTTACGAACATGAAGGTACAGAGGTTGACACAACAATGACATTCAGAGCTACTGTCTACCTGACAAGCTCATTGGAACTAAAGCTGAGTATTGGGAGTAATCGAATCACAAACTTGTGATCAACTAAACGAATCCTGAGGTGAGGATTGACTGTGAAGATTGTAGCCTTCCCCTTTTGCTGCGCTGCTGGATTTGACTTTGACCCAGCGCCGCTGCTCATCCCAATGACCTTTCGAGTAACGTCCCTGCTGCACTCACCACAAAAAATATTTTGGTACTGATATTCTAAATTCCTATGCAATCTCTATCCCTAACTTCTCTTTCTTGAATGAATGTCATTTCCAAAAGCGTGTGGAACCCAGCCAAATCCTAATTAATCCTGCAGGATCTTTTGTTCTAATCTTGTTCAGAGTTAGGTGACGTTGGATTCAGAAAATGACGACGAAGGGCGAACCTCAAGGTGAACTTTTGCTAAAATATAAATGTGACTTTCGCTTGTGCAAATTTCCTCGTGACGAGCCAAAATAATTCACTGAACTTGAATCCCACTTGGAGCTATGGCCTTGCCAAGAAAAGTTTACGTTATGTGGGTCATAAACGGGGAAATGGGACACGTTCAAAATTTCCTACCGGGTATTTTTCGCAAACGGAAAGTTTCGCAAAAATGACTTTCTCCGAATATCCGTTTTTTGCAGAGTCGGGAGACTCGTCAGGGGAAGGCTCATTTGAACGCATGCACACTTCAGACATTGCGGATTTTCGCATGCTTTCCCTTCATAGTCCTTAAGAAGGGAAGAACATCGCAGTTGGCAAAAACAAAAGGGCCTGGGAGCATGAACAAAGGGAGAAAGTTTCCTTGCATTATTCAATACCCAAAAGTATTGCAGCACAAGACTTGGCCCA